>CANUEY010463615.1:0-19913 GCA_948099555.1 Croton setiger | reverse complement strand
AAGTGTTTCGGGTCCGTTTTTCGCTTAGTCTCGCCCACGGCTAATGATCGGATTGCCTTCCGCAGTTTCAATCTTTATTCAAAATGCTTCAATTATGCTCCCTTTTCGCTCCATTCATGCCAAATCCAATTTTCCTAACATAAAAATAATAAATCAAATAAAACTATACTTTTAAGCACAAATAATCCAAAATCAACACAAATATAACAATAAAAACAAGTTGGATTTGCATGTTATCACAAATCTACTACAAGCAAAGAGTGGGCTTAAAATTAAGATATGAATATTTAAATAGATGAATTTTGTTTATAAAATTCGCAAAATATAAAATAATTTTTATCTTTATTTGTATAGGCATAATACTAGAAAAATATTCCAACCTAAAAGAAAATTCATGCATTACCCATCACTACCGCAAAAGCATTTCGAGTCTTCTAAGCATATTCAATTACAATCATAATCTTAAATATATATAGCCTCGACAACGTTGTAATGAACTGGATTTTGTCCAACCTTCCTTCCGATCCATGTGAAAGACCAAAGATTTGGGAAAGAGAGACAAATGTTGTTCACAGGTTAGATTATAGCCTCAAAAAGGATAAAATTTATTGTTTCTATTGCTATCTTTTTAAGCAAGATATTAGAGATCAAGGCGGCAGTAACACATTTGTGAATATAAAGTTTTCAAATTGGAAGGATAAAAATAGATTGAATAAACATGTAGAAGATGCTACAAGTGCTCATATACTAACTGTTAGTATGTGAAGACCTTATGACTCAAAAGCAACATATCAAACAATTTGACCAAACTACTTGCTTCTATGGATGGATGCTGTTTCTTTCTTGTAAGAACAAGGATTTGTTTTTTATGATCATGCATCTAATCCAGGTAATATGACACTTTCAAATATGAAAAATCGTGGAATTTGCATTATAATTGTGAACGCACAAATTTATTATTCTAGTTTTTATGGTTATTAATTAAATTTAATTTCGAACATCCTGTACATGCTTTTTGGCTCTACCACTACTCACAAGTGTCTAGATGGAATTTGTCCAGGTAATTGTGATTCATCCATTGGGAGCATAGGTTATCTCTCTAAATCGAGAACGGGAACTTGGAAGGTGCTGAATCAGATCCTCGACCAATAGATGGATCCTGCCATGGCCGTGGGGTGTAGATCCTATTAGAAGTTAGAACAATGTGTACATATATTTGGCTTTGACGATTGAAAGAAATTAAGAAAACATTTTCATTTAGAAATTAATAATAATTACCCCCACAATATGTTGTAACTTATGTTGAACTGTCGTTTAGAACTCATATTTCACTTAGTATTGAATCAATATGGATAAAGTCTGTTTTGTCAAATAATACATCCTAACTTAACAACCTATTAAGGAGAAATGTTCCTCGCATCAAAGGATTAAAACAAATTAATCCAGCAAACACCTGCTAACAAGTTAGTGGACATGCTATCAGTTCAACATGAAATCAATTTTTTGTTTTGTTTGCGAGTTAGATTCTTGCAGGAGCAATATTAAGTGTTGTAATACAAGCAAGAACGAGCCTTTTATGATATACTGCTTATAAGAAAGCTTTTTATTTACCCAGAAGTCTATATTGCAGTAATTAAATTAATAATAATCCTACAAATTTGTTGAGAACATAAAGATCATAGTTACCATTTTGAAAGTCATATTTTTAATAGGCGTCCAACTTACTTAACGTGCAATCCTCAGATGCTGCTGATACCAGAATAACCGGCCGGACGAAATTTACTTAAGATCAATGACGTTATGGATCCTCTGCAGGTAAGAAGGAATTATGAAAGTATATGATAATTATTATCAAATTCAATAATATTTGAGCTTAAGAAATAAAATCAAACTTTTGATTTCAATATATGTTCTTTGGGTCGGGTAGATTTCTAATGACATATATATTTTTTTTTAATGAATTTGAATTCCTAATGACATAATTGATATCATTTATTTAAAATATTTTTAAATCTCACATTGTTCATCAAGCTCAAGCTCTTCTTAAACAAAATTCGGATGTTCAACTCTTATATGTTTATCGTGATTTGAATAGGTCGGCGAGTAGTCAACCAGCACGTGTATAGCACGCGGCGAAGGTGATTTCGCTCTATTGCCTCCATAAAATGGCAATATATCGTATTTTTTATTATGTTGGAGAATTCTAAAAAAAAAAAAATTTATTTTGTCCCTTTTTAAAAGAACCCCAAGAATGAGGACCCTTAGTGAAACCGGATACGTATTTTGTTCTGTTTCCTTACCCTATCACTTCCAAGAAAATGGTTATATTTCCTCACTCTATCGGTTCCAAGAAAATAGAGAACTAAACCTGGTCTTGCATACCCTAATAATTATATACACCCAGGCTTAGTCTAGGTGTACATGCATAAATAATGCTTCAATCATAAACAACAATTAAAAAAAAAAAAAGTTAAAGAGTTGTAGAACATTTTGAAGGAGATGGTAATAAATAAATAATAATAATGCTGAATTGGAGTCCTTAGGATATTATTCAATAAGACTCAAAGTCAAAACAGCACTATATATAATATACATGTTTTAACTAATGTAAGCATTTTAGGCCAGAGTATAATCTCCTGGCAAATGCATTAATAACCTGATTTATAGACTAAGGTTCAAATTTCACTCCCAATACTAAAAAAAATAAAATAAAAAGACTAGTGGGTGTGGGAGGCCAAAGCTAATTGAATTTCTTCTCTTCATCATTGCAAATGAGAGGCCAAAGCTAATTGAATTTCTCCATCATCCGCTGCAAAATTCACTCTCTTCTGCAAATTTATTATTTCATGAAAAAACAAGATTATTCACATTGTTGAATTAAAAAATAAATAAGTACAATTTATTTAGCATGAATCATAAAATGAAAGCGATCAATTACATGATTAATATATTTCAACGGTCTTATAAATTATATTGGGCCACTTACCCTACAAAACTTGAATATGTTGGAGGATAATTAAATGAAAGGACAACCAAAAGCATGGTAGTTGCAACGGCGGGGGAAAACATATTTGACTATTTCCAATTTCCTAAGGCATGTGACCCACTTGTTGTGCCTACAAATATAATTAGGCGTCTAAGTTTGAATTCACTTCGGTTTGTGTAACTTCAAAGTCAAATGAATTTGGGTTCATCATGTTTCTAAGGGCCATGCATGCATGCTTTTATTATCGCAACTTTGTCTTCTTCAATATTGGTCACGCTTGCATTATTCAAATAATATTTTTAAAAAAAAAAAATCAAAACAACTAGAATAAATCAAACTTAAAAAGTATAAATTTTTTATATGTGTGGTATGTAAAATTTATATTTATCCCAATAAAAAAACATATAATAATAATAATCTCTAGGTGATCTAATTTTCTTAAGGAATAAAATTATTTTGCTTTTCTGTTAATTAAATTGTAATGAAAATCAATAAATTATATTTTATCTAAATTTTATCTTAATTATAAATATGATATTGGTTTTGAGTTTAAACACAATTATTTGCTGAAAAAATAAGAAAATCATTCCATCACTAAATTATTTTTTAACTTTTCTAACAAATAGCTATAGTGTCAATAAAAAAAATAATATTATATATGTAATAAAACAAACAAATGATTTGGTTAATTTTTTCCACGGTTTAATTAACGAAATAATAAAATAAATTTTTTAAAAAATATAGAGACAAACGAAACAATGAGAGAAAATTAATTCGATTTTTTAAAAGACAACAAAATAATAGATTTTTTTAAACAAAAAATTCATTAAAATAATGTTCTACAAGGAAGGGAGAATATTTAGGTCCTTGGTCACGGTACTAACCATTAGGTATATGGTTGTTCCCACCCATCCTTCTCTTTCAAGAAATAAAACTGATTGTTAATAATATAAAACATTCTTATTTTGTCACGTCCCTAAGAGATTCCTTAATCTACACCAAAAAAATGTGTCCTAATGGATATGTACATTCTAATTATCGCTTAGACACTAATAAACTAATGCTTGGTTCAGTGAGTTATAATGAAATGCATTATAATTTTTTTTTTTAAAAAAAAAAAAGAGCATTATGCGACTCTTTTCAATACAATAAACAAACGAACGAACTATTGTGTTTTTTTAATTGAATAAACGAATTATTATTATTATTAACTATAATATCCTAAATTCCATAAGTTAATTAAGTAATGAAATTCGAGTAAGGCTGAAGAAAGGGCACTGCACCACTATTACCAACATATTATAATTATATTTCAACTAATTAAATTGCTTAATTTGCTCCTTAATTGATGGGATATGTACGAATAATGAATAATTTCAAAAAGTAAAAAATCAAACTCATCCATACATACCTCACGTGGCTTAAAAGTCTCTCCTATGCTACCAAGTTCCGGCTTCCACTGCCTTCGATTCCGGTCACCGGAATTCTCCATAAACAGATCAACAATCTTTCCAGCCACCTCAACTTCATCCCTACTTTCTTCAACCAACTTTTGCACTTGGGCTTTAGGGATTCTCATTTTAACTCGGATCGGATCCGGCCCATTAGGCGGCCCATTAGAAATTTGACTACTAGGCGATGGTCGAACAATCGTAAGGTCAGAAACTGATCTTCTGGACAACATCAAAAACTCAAGCCTATCTTTAGCAGTCATATGAATTCCCGAACGCACCCTTCTTGTAATACTAATTGGCTCTTTCTCTTTCGGAAATTTCGGCAATTCAACTAGAAAATACACTTTCTTACGCTTCAAGTCCGATTCAGGATCTAATGGCTTAGCACGAATCCCGAAATTCTTAACGGCGTCGGAATCTAGTAGAACGTGACCTGGATAATCTTTGACTACATCCTTAACCTTCGCCGGCGTCTTTAATTTGAAGGTTTCGCCGTCAATTTTCATCACCTTAGCTTTTTTCCCTCTCCCGATTGAGTTTCCCATTTAGCTGGCTCAGAATGTTACAAATAATATGAGAGACCATGAAAGATGTCGGGTGTATATATATATAGATACGAAGATATGACACAGTAAAAGGTAATGGTAATAATAGCAATAATATATTTAATGAAATTAATAAAAGTTGGGTGAGGTGTGAAAAGAAGGAAATGCTTTTATTTCTTTTTTCATTTTTAGAGGTTTCTAAGAAAGTCATAAAAACTTTATGGAAGTGGAAATATTCAATCATATTGCGAGCAATAATTTAATGCATGTTTAAGCGGAAGGCTAGCCTAGCAGTGTAAATATTCAAACCATTACGATAAACTACAGTAATATTACAAGGTTTTTCCCTTTTTTTTTTTTTTGAAAAATTAATTTAGTTATTGGTTATATGTCAGTTTGGCAAACATTTATTACAAGTTACAAAATTACCAACAACGTGTTTTATGTATTAGTTTCTAATCTCACTTCTTTTAATGAAAAGTGCAAAAAAATTGAAACATAATTCAATTTAGCACCTCTAAAATTATTAATCAAACTAATAAGAAATGTGTTAATTAATAGTATATATGATTTGTTCAAAATTGAACCCGTGCAGGACTTTTCCTTTTCCGAATGAATAGCTTCTGAGAGCAAATTGAAAATTATTTAATTTGATAATAAAACTTTAGAATAGGAGTTGTTTGAATATAATAATGAGGTTGTGGACTATTAAGTAAATTTTGAAAGCGAAGTTTGAAAGATCTTTTCATGCAAAAAAGCAAAAGGACGTTGGTGGGGGCCAATGATTAGTTATATGTGTTTTGGATCACCACAATAACGGATAAGTGTTGAAGAAAAAACAGCTTTTCAATCATATTTGGCGTCTAAATGGCAAGTTGATGTACTTGTCTAATTTATGAAGATTCCTACTTCTATTATTTTAAGTAATATGAAATTTATATTTTTTTTAACTTTTATAACCAATATTTTCATTCCTCTTTAGGAAATTATATGTAAGGAGGAAAATCTTAATTCCACTCTTGTCTGGAAAATATTTTGCAACCAAAGACACAATCAAAATTATTAATTATAATTGATACACAAGATTGTTATATATGATTGTATTACAGGATACAGAATTCAATTAAGAAATAAAAATTCTTCTTTCTTTCTCTCAATTAATATATTAGAGCTGATATTCAAAATTAAAAACCTGATTATAGGCTAACTTCATCATTTACCATTTTTACTTGCTTGAATCCAAACAATGGGAGACGATGCAGAAAGCATACCCAACAAATAGAAACAAGGGATTCATTTATCTCCACGAACCAATTACTTTAAAGCTTGACCACTAAACAATTCATAGACAATTCTAGCATTCAATCAATCAACAAAATTAAATGACCACATATAGGTTTGGTCAAGATTGCTGTATTTAGCGATCAAGGGGAGAGGGAAGCTCAGACACATCACAGCACCCTCTCCACCTACAGAAGATTCAAGATGTCAAAAATGGCAGGAGGCAGATTCAAACATGATTTTCTGGATAATTGAGAACATTGAGTCTGATTTACAACATTAGTATCTCGATTATTCAACAGCGTTAAAACTATGAAATGCGATAGAAGATACTTACAATAGTGGCAAAGATCAGCTACAAGTATATGATCTTACTATTAAAGGCTACAACATTACACAAGGCTCACAACCAATTGAGAGATACTATAATGGCCTTCATGCTATGTGGAATGAAATTAACCGAAGAATGCTGAATTCCATAGTGTGCTTAGAAGATATTGCCACATACAACCGGCTGGTATAACAGAGTCGTCTATATCAATTTTTACAAAGCATCAGTGATAATTTTGATAAAGATCAAAGAGATCTTTTCAAAGAAGATCCCCTTCCAACGGCCAAAAGAGCATATGCCGCCATTCGAAGAGAGATAGCAAGGAGGGATATTAATCCCAAATTTTTAGAGCCCCTCCATTTTTAATCCCAAATTTTTTAAGCCTGGATGTTGTGATATTTGTCTTTATGACCAGAAAATATGTAAGAAAGTTTCAACTTGCCCCAGATAGTAAAAAAATTTCATATTGATCCCTTAGTTGTACATAATTCCTACATTGACCCCGGAACTAGTTTGGTGACAAAAACTTATGATAAAAAATAACGATAAGTGGATTTTTTATTATGGACGACCGATACTATGACATATGATTTGTCAGATTTTGAATTTTCTACTAAACCTAAAAAATATATATTCAAACGGCTAATGAGGGATGTTCTCCATTTAAGGGAACCGGGAATATTGTGTTCTCTCCAACTATAAAACTCACCAACTGTCTTTATGTTCTCACATTATCCTATAAATTGTTATCAATTGGTCATATTACGAATGAGCTAAATTACATTGTACTAATGCATCCAACTTTTTGTCTCTTACAGGATATTCGGATGGGGAGGATTTTGGGAGTGGCTCTGAGCATGGTGGACTCTACTATGTTGATGAGGTGGACCAACAAGGCACTATAATGTTGGCTCACGGGATGGTGGACAGTCAAATCTTGCTGTGGCATCGACGATTAGGTCATCCTTTATTTGGGTATCTGAAACTCCTTTTTCCTTATTTTTTGAGAATAACAGTCAGTTCACATGTGAAATGTGTATTCTTGCTCAAATTCATAAACTAGCGTTTTCCTCAAATAATACTAAAACTAATAATCTATTCTCTTTAGTTCATTATGATGTGTGGGGTCCTGCTCTCGAACTTATCAAGAATGATTATTTCATGTTATTTATTGATGATTATACTCGTATGACTTGGATGTATTTTCTCAAGAAAATATCTAAGGTGTTTGAAAATTTTGTTTTATTGTATAATCTTATCCAGACTCAGTTTCATAAACGAATTCAAGTTCTTAGATCTGATAATGGGGGAATATGTGAATTCTCAAATGCAAAATTTCTTTCGGGACCATGGACTTATTCATCAAACTACCTGTTCGCACACCCCACAACAGAATTGAGTTACAGAATGTAAAAATTGTGTTCTTCTTGAGTCTAGTTTCCTTAAATATTTTTGGTCAGAAGTCGTGACTGTTGCTATATATCTTATGAATAGGCTTCCTATCTTTAACCTTAAAACTCCCCTTGATACTTTAGCTAACCATACCAAACTCCCACCCGCCCTAACCTTACCACCTCATATTTTTTGTTGTACTGTGTATATTCATATTCCCTAACCTTAAAGGTTTTTTTTTTTTTTGTGCTAATATCAAAAAGAAGAATCTTCATTTCTCAAAGAAAGTATATACTTGATCTTCTTGAAGAAGCAGAATTAATAGATTGCAAATAATGGTCAATCATGGGCTACGAGCTAAGTTAGCAGATCGATGGCAGTATTATCGACTAGTGGGAAAACTTATATATCTCGCTCATACTAGGCCTAACATTGCCTATGATGTAGGAGTAGTGAGTCAGTTCATGCATCAGCCACAGTTTGATCATATAGAGCTCTCAGAATTGTAAGGTATCTAAAAAGCTCACCATGAAAAGGATTGTTGTTTTGGAAGAATGGTCACCTAGAAATCCAAGCTTATACAAATGCAAATTGGGCAGGTAATCCAAATGATGGGAGGTCAACATCAAGTTACTTTACTTTAGTATGAGGTAATTTAGTTACTTGGAAGAGTAAGAAGCAAAAAGTTGTAGCATTTCTAGTGCTGAAGCAGAGTTCCGTGAAATTGCTTGAGGATTGACAGAAGTTCTTTGGCTGAGGAAGCTGTTGACTGAATTTGGTTTCTCCCCACAAGGAACATATGAACTAATGCGCGACAACAAGGCAACAATTAGTATCTTAGAAAATTTTGTATAACATGATCGAACTAAAAACGTGAAGTTGACAAACAATTTATTAAGAAGAAGCTTGAAGATGGAAGTATATATTTTCCATTTGTTCAATTTGAGTAACAATCAACTTGCTGACATTTTGACTAAGGCAATGCCAACAAAATCTTTTAAGGCAGCACTAGGCAAGTTGACATTGGTGATCCTACGACCCAACTTGAGTGAGAGTGTAAGGAAAGCTTTAACACAGAAGGAAAGTCTTGATTCCAACATTGATCCTTGTCTAGAAGAAGAAATAAAAAGAGTTGAAGGAAATTAGTCCCCGGTGAATAGACATGGGTGGCAAGCAGTGGAGGAAGAAAAGAGAAGAAGAGAAAGAGCGGTTAGGAGTGATCATTTGCCAATTTGAACAATTTCAAACCAAATTCATCCATATTAGATTATTTGAAAAAAATATCTTTTAACTTAGTTATACGAATTGGCATTTGTTCAAATTTATTGGTTAATCAAATATGATTCATGTCTGAATTATTTGAATTGTCAAACTCTAAGTATTTTGGCCAAATGGACTGAAATATAAATAAACTTTAATTTCTTATATTTTAAAGAGTCCAATTTGATGTAAAGTGAATCTGGCCGAAAAATAATTTTGGTCGAACGGAAATTTATAATTTTACTTTGATAACAAGAAGTTAGTTGATAAAAAAAAAAAAAAGAAGTAGTTAGTTTAGATAGTTGAAGAATGTCGTAGAATTCTTGTTAAACTTACACTTATTCAACTGAAAGTTTAAACTCGGATATAAATGGAGATTGTTTTATTTTAAAAAGTAGTAAATATTAATGGGAAAAGGATATTTATAGGTTGATGGTTGAAAATGTCGTAAGCAGATTTGAAGGAACCTAACGGTTGTTTGCATTAATAAGTAAGTATATATGAACTAGAAAGATTCGTGTGGTTAAAGTCTTTGTAAATGTTATAAGATCACATGATATTTGCTTGAATTTTTCAATATTTTGTCAGCGTTTTGTTAGGGCCATACCCTTACAATTCATTAATTCTAGTTTGGTCAAAGGTATTGGTTGGTCTTTGAGGTTTACAACTCCTATTGCTACCAAATTACCGATTATAATAGTCCATCAAGTCAGCAATTATTAAATAAATAAAAGTCCATTATACTACTAGTATTTCCCCTTTTTATTGTTTACAACTTATAGGAATAGTCCACTTTTACTTTTCTCCACGTATGAAAAAATAATCGTATAATAGTATAATTAGAGTTGAGTTATTAGTCATCCTATATTTCGTCAAAAATTGTAAAATATGAAATTATCGAATTTGATTCTTATCAACTACAATAATAATATCAATTTAGTGCATATTAAAGAAGAGTTATCCGTAACAAAATCACTATTTAAATGTGCTTCAAAATATGATGAGAGATGGAAAAATGGTAATAAAACCTTTAAAACAAATATTTCAAAAGTTCTAACATTGATGCTATACATATAAATATTTCACTTTTTAAGAGATTTTTTTTTTTTTAAAAAATTCTAAGGATCATTAAGTTATCGTCTTCCTCTTCCTATAACTTCCATTTATTTAATTTGCAACACTGACACAAATTATTAATATTTTCAATCATTATTAACATTAATTAAGGACCAAATACAACTTTGTTCATCTCAAAAGAAAAAAAAAACGAAAAAATGGTAGTTCCTCAAGAATATAGTAATGGCAATGGCTTCTAAAATCACGTTTCTTTCATAGAGACTTTTTGCAAACATACCTATATTAATATTAACCAGGTTCTCATTTGCATTCAGATGCCAAATGTTGCTTCTTTTTCAAGAGATCTGTTATTAAATTATTGGTCATTTCCATCGTCTTTTTAACTCATCATGTTCCTCTCTTGATCCCACTCCTTCAAGTAATATTGTGTAAGACTTAATATTAGGTTCAAATATTATCTTTTTCATTTTATCAAGTAGGTCTTGTGCATTCTGGACCTGCCTTGACTTACACAAAGTATCGATGAATATATTGAAATCTGATTATTCAATCTTCAATCCAAACAACTCCATCTTCTCAAACGTATTGATTGTTTCTTTCACTTTCTTTCCTCCTGCATATCTTCTAGCTGTCTTCAACGATTTAAGAGGTTGAAATTTCTGGGCATTGATTATCGGCGTTGATTAGCTCTTCACTTTGCTTCAATTTAAAATGAATTGATCTGGACATGCATATATGAAACTTCAAAGGAAACCCATTTGCTTTTTTAGTCAAAATTTGCTTCTCAAAGAGTTATTGAGAATTATCAAGTTATTGGGTAAGAAAAGATTGATTGTAAAGATTGTATCTTTTTTATGTTGCTGAGAGATGAAGCAGAAATCATTTTAATTATATGCGTTCGTTGGCTCAACTGAAATAAAAATGGTGTCTACATAGAAAAGAAAATGGAAGGAACATTGTATTGGAGCTGTTTGATAAAATGCATCCAAGAACAGTAATAGTAAGAAACACTCTGATAACTTATGGATGCAAAGTGTGAATATAATTGTTTTTCATAATACAAAACTGAAACAGTGAGAGTCAAAAGTCCAAATTCACAAAATTACTTGAAAAAAAATGTTGTTAGCACTCAAAGCTACATAAGTTTGCCAAATATGCGATAAAGCTACTGTGAATTCAAAGTGCTATTACCTGAAATCCAAACTATATACTATTTCTAAAAATATACTATTTCTTTTGATAGATACGTTATATATTTGAATTTAATTATCATAATTGAATAATAATTGAAACAATATTTCTTTTATTAGTTTATAATTTAAATTTAATTAATTAATAATTAAAATTATAATAGTATTATTGGTTTGTAGAATATGATTTGAATTTAATTAAGTAATTATGAACAATCTATGCTTTAAATATAATAATTAAAATAATATTTCATATTAGAATATGAATTGAATTTAATTATTTAAGTATTATAAATAACAAATAATTATGTAAAGATAATATGCTCAATAATATAGATTTTATAAGAATATTTTGGCTAAAGCCCGTATCATTTGGCCAATGCTCCCCCTTCCAATTCGTTGTTTTCATAAGTGTTTTGCACGAAATTTATTGTTTTTAGATACTCGTTTTATATTTTTCATTGGATTGAATTTTCTATAGATTCTTTATTAGTTATTTTTCTTTAATTTTTATTAGAAATAGTAGATCTGGTTATGCTTTAATAGGTGTGTCGCACGTGATTTTATTTATAATTTTTTCAAAACTAAATAAAGGAAAATATTAAAAAAATAATAATAATTTAACAAAATAATATTTGTTAAATTCGCACCTGATAATTCACCAACATCATTACTAAGAAATCTGTTCTTGAAATTGTGTCTGATTTGCGTCCAATTTCCTTAAACAATGTGATTGACCGCATTGTGTCTAACATGGTGGTGAACGGGTTAAAGTATGTTTTAGGGGATATTATGGCAGAAAATTAGAGTGCATTTATTCCTAATAGGCTAATTATAGATAATATTTTGATTGCGAATGAAGCTTTGCATGTGATTTGTAGAAAAACCAATACATGGCCAAAGCTTATGACCAGGTTGAGTGGCAGTTTTTGGAAGCTTTGATGTTTAAAATGGGTCATTGGGTTGCTTGGTTTCTAAAATGATGCATTAATTTGGTAAGAACTCCAGGGTATAATATTTCTCATAGGGGTTATTATAATTTGATTATACCTGAAAGAAGACTGCATCAGGAAGATTCGATCTTTCTGTATTTATTTATAATTTATGCAGAAGTTTTGTCTTGTATTCTAAAGAGACACGGCGAATAGAGGGAAATTGAATGGTTATAAGATTACAAGAGATTTTTCTGCGATTATTCTATTCTTTTTTTTTTTTTTTTTTTTTTTTTTTTTTTTGCGGATGATGCCTTTTTTTAGCTCGAATGTAGGAAGCTAGGTTTTCATCATTGCCTTCATTTATATGAGAAAGCTTCAGGTCAGAAAGTAAATTTGCAAAAATTTGAAACATTGTTTAGTACTAAATTCAAGATTTATTTGGGGTGCATTAGCGATGGGTGTCAAAACCACCAAAGATAAAAAACCTATTCTTCTTAATAAATAACACAATAATACTGTAAATAATGTGAGAATGATTGAATACAAGTGACTAATTGCCTAAAACAGTAAAACTGAAATTAAAAGTCAGAACGGAAATTTTTTAATATTGATGGTTAAAAATGAAATTAAAAGGGCAGAAATGAGTAAGAAATGGAATCAATAAAAAACAAAAACAGTCATAAGTAACTCGTGTGAATGTCACATGAATCGATTAAAAATAATATTATTAATTCATACCATATAAGTTACAACAAAAAAGAATGTACTCCCAAGAATAAAAGTTAGTTTACAAAAATAAAAGTTAATTTACAATAATACTTGGACCGATTATTTGCTGATTTTAGTAGATTTTAGCATAGAAATTGGAACCAAAAAATAAATTTTGATTACCGGTTGAAAAATCATTTTCTTAAATTTCGGTTTCTAATTTGAGGCATCGGACATCTATCTATTCTTTAGCGTTTGCAAAGTGACAAGAATTTTTGGGTAGAGCCCTTTGAACTTCCTTCTTACTTTAAATAAAAGAAAGAAAAGAAAAAGAAAAATTATCGCGCCTAAAAACGTTTCTGGATTCTCCTGCAAACCCCTCGCAACTGAAAAAAGAAAAATTTTGCCCTTCTGCGCTCTCCCTTTACTCTCTCTCAACCGAAACTTAAGTTTCCAATTATTATTTCAAATGGACCCCGAAACAGCTTTAGATTATGTGAAGCATGGAGCAACTCTTCTTCTCCTTGACGTTCCTCAGTACACTCTTGTTGGAATTGATACTCAGGTAAATTATTTTCCTTTTCCATTTTGTTTCCGAGAAAATCTAGAAAACTAGACCTCAATTGCTTCAAATTTGATGCTATATGGGTTTTATGCAGTATTTAAACTCTTTTTGTTCCTTATTTTATTCTATTTATGTTGCAGTTGTTAACTGTTGGCCCTGCTTTTAAGGGCATTAAGATGATTCCTCCTGGACCTCATTTTGTATTCTATAGTTCATCCACCAGGTTTGTTTTTTTAGTTATCACCCACCAAAAGTTGAGATGGTTAGTTACTGTTTATTGGTTTATTTTAAATTATGTGAATTTTATTTGGTTTTTAAGTTTGTCGTTGAAAATGAGAGTAGTTTACGTGGGTTTTGAATATTCTTTGTTTGATGGCTGGTTATTTTAATTTTTAATGTTATATATTTGAACTCTTAAGATTTGATGAACTTTGTAGTGAGGGTTTAAGAAAATGTTGGGTGAAAGATTTTAAATTTTGCTAGGCCGTGGCAACACTGACACTATGGTAATTGAAAATGGATTTTAATTACTGTGTTCATGATAGTATGATATTTGGTGCAAACTGTTATTTGTTCCTAAGGAAGCAGAAGGTCAACAAAAAGAACAAATTTAGACATAATAATTTTCTTTAGTTGCTATGGGATTTGAGTTATTGAACATTTGTGGCATTTGCAACCTATTTGTTAAAACTTTTGATTTTGGTCCATTATGTATGTGATACCTACACTGATTGCTGTCAACAATTCTGGAATGGTGACGTTCTTAATGTTGGATTATAACCCTTTTAGTTTTTATGTCATGTCATTTCTTAATCTTCCTGCAGAGATGGGAAGGAGTTCTCACCGATTATTGGCTTCTTTATTGATGCTGGCCCTTCTGAGGTCTCAAACCTGTTCAATCTTTCAGTTTGATTTCATGCTCTTGCTGCAATTATTGATATTGGATTGTTCATCGGCATTAGTTTTGCGATTTTCTATCTTTTCCATAAGAATAGTGCTGGTGCCTATCTATTCCAAAATTGTTGGCTGCTGTTCGCAAACAATTAAGTCTCATGTATTGGTTTTTTGGGCATAGGACTGGGTAGTTTGAACTTCTATAATGCATGGGAGTGCTCTTCCTTGCAGCTTATAATAATACCAAGTAACGGATGATCTGATATGTTATTTACGTCTAGAGCTTCATAGCACTTCTGATCATCGCAGGCTTGTTTTGATGGACATTAATCAAATGAGTTCATGAAATTTCAGACCTGTGATATGTTGTGAAAACATAGTATTGCTTTGAAAAAAAAAAAGATCAAGAAGCTTTAGATGGGAAATGGGTAGTATAATTCTTGTGAAGATACGATATTAATAAAGTGATCTGTGATTCATTCTGCCTGGCACAGAAGGTGGTTTGATATTAGGTTTTTTTTTTTTTTTTGGGGGGGGGGGGGTTGTTTGTAAATAGTAGTGTCATTTTGAAGCGAGTTGAACTATGACCTCCTTCTTAGAATGAACCAGATGAAAATATTTTCTTATTAAATATTTTTAATAAAACCAGCAAACATTATAGTTTTAATTGTTCCCAAGATTTTGAAGTTCTGTTTTGAAATTTCATTTATTTCAATGGCTGGAATAGGTGATTGTTCGTGAATGGAAACTAGAAGAAGAGCGCCTGGTCAGAGTATCTGAGGAAGAGGTATGTTTGCAGCTTGATAGTAGTTTCCTTAGAGAATAAATCATTTGGTGAGGAAGAGGTATGTTTGCAGCTTGATAGTAGTTTCCTTAGAGAATAAATCATTTGGAGTTGAATTTTATTTAAAGAATACCTTAGAAAAAATAAGCATTAGTTTACGTTCAGTCTGATTGGCATACTCCTTTTTTTATCAATCATGATTATTGGATTACAAGGTGAGAATGGCTGACCTTGCAGTCTACTCAACTTCAGAAATGTAAGGTGTCAAGGGATTTAGTTCCTGTTATGTTTATGTTGGATGGAGTTTACGTAGAATAGAATACTAAACCTACTTTTGAAGTATAAATACAATTCAGCAAGAAAAGGCCAATGAATTCATATGAGATATTATTGGGATTGTTTTATGCTTCGTTAAACATTTGCCTCACTGTTTTTACTTTTGTATCCAACTCAGATGAGTGATATTACCAATTGGTAAAGTTAGATGAGCAACAGTGACACTGTTGCTAATTTGTTTAAGTGTCTTGACCAGTTTTGTGGGTTGATTCATATTCCTGTCCTTGAGCAACGATGATTTGGTTCTAATGGTTAATACTTCTCAAACCAATTTAATCCATAATAGTTGATAGGATTCAGAAGTTGATGGAGCAGGCATCTGAGATTCTTTTGATAATTTGATTTCTGGAATATAAATTTCCTGCTTACTTTTCTCTCAAATTTCAACCTGATTCCCTTTTTTTTGGATGTAAAAAAGCACAACAGTGGTGTCTCTTACAGTTTTCAACTTAAGCTTTATTAAGACAAAGAAACTCCATTAGAGAAAAATTATTTGCTGTAATCAATCAGTTAATGGACATGCAATTTTATATTTTCTGCTCAAGGAAAATCATTAACAATTGTTTTTCGAATATAAATTTATTCCTAATTATGTGGTATCCCTTACAGTTTTCAGCTTAAGACAAAGAAACTCCATTAGAGAAATTATTGGCTGTAATCAATCAGTTAATGAACATGCAATTTCATATTTTCTGCTCAAGGAAAATTATTACCAATTGGTTTTAAATTTATTCCTAAGTATGTGCATGGGATTGTCTTCATTTCCTGTATTTATTAATTCTTTCCTTCTTTTTGCCCACCAAGGAAGAGAGATTTTCTCAAGCTGTTAGAAGCTTAGAGTTTGACAGACATCTCGGTCCTTATAATCTCAGTCAGTATGGAGAATGGAAGCGCTTGTCTAATTACCTTACGAAGAATGTCATTGAACAAATTGGTATTTTTAGTATCTTCAAATGCTGCTTATTTTACTGTTTGTTATATGGAGTATGTTCATTATTGCTTTTTGATAGTTTGAGGCTTGATTTTAGTAATTTGTTTGCATTTCCCCAGTTACTGCTATGTCTAAAATCGTTTCTAGTTTTTTTTTGTTTTCTTTGCTTTCTAACTAATGCATTATATATGTAGGTTAATTGAATTGATTCTCTCTCTCTCTCTCTCTCACACACACACACACACACATACACGGGCATATAATTGTTCGCAAGCAAATGAAACAGCGATCAAAGTCTATCAACAAAGTAACAAATATGAAGTTACTGGTTTTTTAGTAGATTGAAATTTCATTGAGTCAAGAAGAGCTACAACTTTCAGATGTTGGGAGGTTTTACTCATTGTGACTTAGCAGTTTCTAGTGTTTAGCTTACAGTATTTGGCAATAAGCAAATTATCCTAGCATCTACAACGCATGGAACAAGTTGTGTAGGATCCACTTACAATGAACGTTACTGCTACATCATTTTAAAATGCCCCCAGTAACAAATGTCCCTTCCTCCTACAATATCAAGTGCTTAGCCCAATTTATGTTGGCTACACAATCTTTTGTTAGGAACCCTGTTTGTTTATATATATATGAAGTTATAAGAAGTAAATTAATTTTTTTTTTTTTTGCAAAAATAATCCAATGGTCATGCATGACAATGGCCGAACGAATCTAATGACGGCTGTATATCACAGTTCTTGTAACGGCTAGGGATTTTAGAGTTTGTTTTCATCTGAAAACAGACTTCTTCATTTTTCACTTCATGCCACGTTTCTATATTATTGGATCACCCTTGGCTTTAGAGCATCCAACCCATGGATGGAGGAGATGGTTTCCTCCATGACCCTCACATGTGCTCGTAGGATCTCTTTGTTGTTAAACACAATAAAGGGTATAATAATGAGATGTAAAAATTAAGTGAAGCTTTCTTGCAGGCACAGTCTTATCAAATTAAGGTCAAATTTCAGAAACCTTGAAAATGAATGAACACTTTCTTTAATTTTGTTGAAACCTTACGATGCCTCTGTGTTTCGACCTTAATAAGAAGCGTCATAGCTTGGTTTCATGGATCAATATAACTTTTGTTATGAAAAGTACAAAATCACTGCCAAACTTTACAAGCCATTCAAAAACGAAAAAACTTCACTAAATCTCTCTCTCTCTCTCTCTCTCTTTCCAATTTTTCGCTTGAGTTAAAATTTTCTTCTTAACTATACTTCAATATAAATGATTTTGACAATTGATATAACTAGGTTTAGAATCTAACCAGTAGCAACTCAATGTATTGAGTACCAAAAAGTAGCTTGAGAAGAATGAAGTCTGACCCTAATGTACCCATGATCTAGATTCTATGTAAATGGAGTACCTTTGCAGCTGTACTTATATCATGACCTAAAATGTATTGCACCCCAAGTAACTATGGTCTTTGTTGTCAAAATGTGCCAAGACTTAATGTGGGTTCTTTATTGTATTCCTAATACAAATGTTTGAGCAATGAGCATTTCAATTGTTTAAGATTATAATGTACAAATTCGTATGGTGATTTCTTGGAAGTTCTTCAATTTTAATGTAATGATCATTGAATTCACAGAACCTATTGGAGGAGAAATTACTGTTGCAAGTGAGTCTGAAATGGTTAAAAATGTTCCTAAAACAACAATGGAAAAGGCTCTAGATGACCAATTGAAGACTAGTAAGTTCTCAGCATCTACTTCTGTTGACAAGACAAAGAAAAGAGGATGTTACTACACATCAATTCCACATGTTATTAAGCGCAAAGGAATGAAGACAGAAGAACTTACAGCTTTGAATCTTGATAAGGTACATATCATAATTTATTTTTAATCATCATTGACATTTGGTGACATCTCATTAAATATTTTATATTTGTTTTTTGATAGTATATATATTTTATTATCATATTCAGACAGAATTATTGGAAAGCATTTTGACAAAACACTATGGGGGTTCTGAAGATTTGCTTCTTGGAGAGCTGCAATTTGCCTATATTGCTTTCTTGGTATGCTTGATTTAAGTTGGTAGGTTGATCAGGTTATAATATTATAAGATCTTCACACATTTGTAATTGTGCAGATGGGTCAATCACTTGAAGCATTTTTACAATGGAAATCATTAGTTAGCCTTTTATTGGGTTGTACCAAAGCTGTAAGTAATGACATGTTTATGTTTTCTTCTCTCTGTGTGAATAGTTGATCCATTTTATTTCAGCTTGTAGGAACTTTTTGTTTGCCTTATTAGTTGTTACTCAGCATGTCACTTTGGGCTTTCTTTATGACATTATTGCATTTGAGAACTGTATTCTTGTTGGCTATATATTCCTGTACAATCAGAATAAAGAAGGCATCCCAAACTTTGGTAAGATATTGAACTCTTATGTTGTGTTGCATATCATAAAGCAACACATGACATGCATGATGTCACATGCTCTCAAATGGAATTGAAAGCAACTGTTTACCTATGGCTGTAAACCTGAGCTAAGCTAAATACTAGCATACTACTAAGTTAATGCTTGGCTCGTTTAGTTTTCGAGCCGATCTCGATTAAGTTTTACGGAGCTGAGATCCAAGTAATCCAAAATAAAATTGAGCATGGATGATCAAAGTTCTATTTTAGGTCATGGTCATCAGATTAAATGGCTAATGTGGCAAAAGCATTTTTCTCAATTTTATTTGGACACAGTTTCTGGCTTTTCATTTTTTTTTTCCTTCAATTTGTTATATCATTTTGTAGGTAGAGTTTACATCTCTATGGATTTTACAAATCAGATTCAGACGTAGATTAAAGACTGTAGTGTTCTTATTTTTTCGTTTTATTTGATGCCTGTTTCTCTCTATTTTTTCAGCCGTTCCACACAAGGAGTCAGCTGTTTACGAAGGTAATGTTTGGATTGCTTAATTAGTTAATTGTTTCCTAGTGCTGTATTGAGAGACTTTATCACAGTGGTTTTCAAAGTATATGCGATAGTTATTATCATTTTGGCCGATTTACTCTGGATTAGGAGGTCTTATTCACATGCATTTTTTCACTATTTTCCTTGAATTCGGATGATTTCATTTCATGTAGGCCCAATGGTTGTCATGCCCTTAGACTTGATTTTTATGCTTTCTATATATATATATATATATATATATATATATATATATATATATATATATATATATATATATATATATAT
>CANUEY010463585.1:10000-35090 GCA_948099555.1 Croton setiger | reverse complement strand
AATAGCCAATGCCGTTACCAATTCAACCGATTGAGAGAGAGAGGCCCATGCTTTCCTTAGTTTTTATTTCGAGAGGTTGGTCCGTTTACCTTGAAAGCGATACAATGGCAGGAAATACATGAAAATGGATGAATGTGAACGTCCCGCAGGAATTCCCTTTTATTTTTATGTGATGCTTCTTATTTATAGTTATTCAAAGACCAAGTTCTCAATCCTATTTTCGATTCTTTGAACTTGGCTTCTTACTATTGAAAAGAGGCCAGACGGAGTAACTAAAGCCCAATGCAGGTTGAACTCTCTTGAATCTAAGCCTCACTACCCTCTTAGAGCGTTACAAGGAATTTTTGGCCTAATGACAAGAGTTTCAAGTATGGGTGAAACCATAGGTGAAAGATAGCCTACACAAGCTAGGCCTAACACAAGGCCCCATATAGATTCAGCTTAGGGGTTTATGAGAGATTGATTGATGGACCTAAGCTAAACTTATATATAAGATTGAACCGCCTATAGACTGAATTAGGAGAGCAGAGGTTTCATCCAAGACCAGGAAAGCAAGCTAGATCGAAGCCCAATGCCAAGCAAAGCCCTAGACTACAAGTGAAGAAATTGGGTTCAACTAAGCCCAACATAGGTTGTCCACCAAAAAGGGGAAGTTCCCGTGATTGAAGGTTTATGGATATCCTACCCTAAGACGAGAGGGTTGGGCTTAGAACAAGACCCATCGGTGGATAAGATCACATCTTCATATTCATAACAAAAGGTGTACACGTTCGGCCTAACTCAAGGTAATGGGCCAAACCTAACGAGTCCAAACAAATTGGATCTTATTGTATGACAAAACCACTGATTGGGCTTAATATTCAAGGCCCAGAAAAGATGGGTTGAATCCAGAAAGCCTTACCGCTCTTATTCCGCAGCCTTTAGCACATAGCAGTCGACGCAGAAGAGACCTACAAAAAAAATAGTAAAACTTCCTTCCTGTGATATTAGTATTCGTATTACATACACTGATGTAAGTTGAATCAATCACCTAAATGACATGATTCAACTGCCAGTGAGATTAAGAGCTTCCTGAGAAGAGTAAGAGGAATCATGTAAATAGCATGAGGAATCAGCTGAAGCATTGTTTAAACACTGAAAGAGTGCTATTAGAATATACCTGAGAAGGAAGAAAGTTGAATCAGAAAAATGGCATGATTCAACAACTGATGAATTGTTTGTTGAATCATCCAATTCGCGCTCGCTATAAAAAATATACTATCCACAGTATAAATAGAGAATCAACAAGAACAGCCATTTGCCAGAAAACTCTTCTTTCGATAATAAATCCATCCTTACACTCAAAGAGATTTCTAAAACAAACAATGGCTGGAGAATTCAGACTACACCAACTTTTCTCTGAAATAGAGAAAGAAGAAAAATTTATACAGGAGCGCAAGGAACTCCTTCTAAGGTTATGGAAAAAACTTCCAACAGACACTCAACTCAGGGAAGCAGAGCTCAGGCTCAAAGCCCTACGGGAAGAGCAGAACTCTCTTGTGAGAGAAATGACATTAAAACACCGAGGTAACGGAAGTGAAGGCAACTCAACAGGAGGAATAATCAGAGGAGCACAGGGATAAAATTTAAGGAACAGGAGAGAAGAATAAGAATGAGTTTATTTTAGCCAATTGTTAGTTATATTTGAAATGTAGTGCCTGTTCTGTAAGCTCTCTTATCTTATAGGATCTCCCTTTGTTTTTTTTATAAAAAAAATATAGAAATTGGTTATTCCTATGAGTAATGTTCCGAAATCATTTATAAAATGTTTATATCAAAACAAAACTCCCAGGATAAAAGAAATTAAAGTTTCTAAATGCTTTGAATCAATATTCATTGGAGGTTATCATGGTGTATACACTTGGTAGTGTCGTAAATAGTGTACAATCAGAGTTTCCTGCTGTTCGCCTATCTACTCTGGTTGAGCATCTTGATTCCCTCATTAGAACGCATGCTCGTTTGATGAAAGATCGCAGGTGTGGCTCCTTCCTATGGTCTCTACTGCTAACTCATTTAAAGAAAGTAACCCCATGCGCCAATCGACGGTTCCGAGTTCGTTCTATTAATATTATATTAAAAGAAAAAGTAGCCGGGCGATTCCTCTTTGAGCGATTTGGCTTGGCCACTGCCACTAAATAAAGAGTTGATTTTGACCAAGATAACGAGCAAGTAAGTATACTAGCTGAGCTAGCCGCATTCCTAGTTACTACTTAGTAGCCTTATTTCACTTACAGCTATCTAAGACATTCAGGGGCTGTGTAACTGCTGTTAGAACGCTTCGTTACGGATGTCGAAAAGTGAAGATTGGTTCTGTGCCAGGTCATGGTGATATGCTGGATTGGATAAAGGGTTGTTTCGTCGATAGCATTTTCTGATGTGGGATGCGTAGTAGCTATTGTCACAGTAGGGGGCGGGAATTGTCCTAAAGTAGCCATAGCGTTGATTGCTCCCCTTGTTCTATTGTATGGGCGAATTATCTTAACGAAAGCCTTCTTTTTTTGCTCTCGTGTGAGGGTTGTCATAACTTGTGTCTATCCGCTGTTAAATGACTTCACTTAATAGAGTCCTAAGGGCAGTCTTTTTGAGAAGGGGCCGTATTCGTTTTTATTAGCTGTCCCAGGGAAAAGAGTCAGTATTGGCTGTTGGCATGTCCGAGCTAAGATCGGTTGAGGCGGGTAAGGTTGCCTAGCTTACTTGGTAAAGGACTCCTTTCTTTAGTTTAGCGGTCCTGGATCGATTCTAGGTGGTTCACTTGTATACCCCTATTCTCAGAGTTCACGTTCTGATCGAGCAAATCGACTTTTCAGATGAGTTCCTTAGTTTTTGGACAGGACAGGTGGGAACCAGGAGGTAACGCGTCTGTTAAAGCAATCGGGCAAATGCGTGTATACTAGCTTACTAGCTATAGCTGTTACTGTGCTTTCTGGATACCTTTCCATGCTTTAACAAGCCAGCTACGCACCTTGCTCTTCTCTTATAAGCAAGTAGCTTTGATTTGGAAATAAGCTGAAAGTAAAGTAGTATGAGTTGAAGTGAAGGGCGCTAGTAAGTAATAATAAGTAGAGTGGAACACTGTTGGCTGAACAAAAGACGTATGACTTGAGAAAGGAAGATCTCCGATCTGTTGTCGGGAAAAGGGACCTAGCTAGATTCTCAAGCCACCCGCAACGGCCTTCGTGCTCCCAGTTTATCACTTCCCTCCGGTGCGGTAGATACTTAAGAGAGAGGGAGGGGAAAGCGGGGAACTCAACCAAGGAAAGGAGATTCCTAAAAAGGCTCTACTACGTAGTTATAGTTAGGGTTTGGAAAAGTGTGATCCCAAGCCAAGGAGCGATGCAGGCACATACGTGGTAAGATCCAGCAGTTGGGAACGGATATTTCCTGTGCTGTAGTATCCCGGGCTTCGATCTTCGGACCCATTTTTTAAGAAGTAAAAAAAAATATATAAAAAAAAGGCTCCATCCTACTCGTTGCCCAGAGCCTTGACTTGAGCATTGTACAAGTGCTTAAGTTAAGGCTCCATCGGGCCATGGCAACAACTATTATATAATACTTGGAAGCAAGCTACCAGCGCCTATCGGCGAGAACTGGGCTTGGCTTGGTTAGTAGTGCCCGCCCATTCTGTCTCGCCCGCCTGCCGGCCCGCTCTGAAGTGCCTAGACGCGCCGCAGCCACTACTTTTACTCCTTTTATGCAATTATAAACTCCACGGAACTTTCTCAATGCCAACGCAACTTATCCTTTTGGAGCTGACGTAACAAACTACGCGAGCCTCCTAACGAAGCCAACATAAATCCTATCCGAATAAAAAAAATAAAAGGCAGTTTCATTATGGTGGTATACCAGCCGCCTGTTCTGGAACTTCCAGTTCCAATCGAAGCATATAGATCCGTAAATAGATTTGTATGTATAGCCACTTCAGTCGTGCTCGTCGTTTCTCGAAAGTATCTTTTTTCTGGGAACATGGTCAACCAAAAATTCTTATGTTCGCGATTCTTCATCCACCGATGCAGAAAATGCTCCAGTTTTCCATTCTCATATGAGGCCGGAAAGTTTATTAGCAACAGGTCGGCACGAAGTGATTCATCATGCTCAAACATGAGCCGATCGTTCGTTAGGGACGGTTTATAGATCATCAAATTCCCACAAATGGAATGAGAAGTGGGTCCATGTAAATGATCGAGACCTCGCAAACAACAACGCTCCTTCCCCATATGGAGTTCGGAACCCAAAGGCAATCGTTGAGTGAACTGTATCTTCTTTGTGTTAGTTGACCTAAGCCGCACCATTACTGCTGGGGTGGGGCTCGGCCTCCGAACCGTACGTGAGACGAGTTTCTGCCTCATACAGCTCGGGCCGAAGACCGGGGGAAGTTTAGGAGAGATGGGGAGACCCGGCAGCTGCCGGTCGGGGCGGGGATAAGCTTGTGAAGAAGCAAGCTTATCCCCCCAAAAAACCAATCCTATAGCGCTAGCGCTTCGCGTTCTTTCTATTCCATCCCATTTCATTCCGGGATAGGCGGCTAATACTAATCTAATAAGTGAAGTAGTCGTCGTCTGACGCTCGGACACCAGACCGCTCGTGCCCGCCCATTCTGTCTCGCCCTAAATTGAATGGCTCTCTTAGTTAGGCTGCGCCCCGACCCGAGTCCCCACGTCCGCTCTTTCTCCGCCCGCAACCCGTAAAGCCAACACAACATTAGTTAGGGCCGTCCCCTGCATTCTATGCTGACCCCCGGCCGGGGCTGGCTTTTTGGGAAGTCCGTTCCCACCGCGCTCACGGCCCGGCTGGCCTGCCAGCGGTAGTGGGAATTCTCCCGTTCCCTGGTCTTTGACTTGGTTGGATGCGGGATCTACTCCACGAGGAGCGGTACGGACGTAGATGATATCATCACGACCTCTCTTTTCGTACCGCTAGGGATGCTTAACGCCACTTCGCCAACTGGCGTTACCTGCGCTTTCGTGTCTCTCAGTGTGGTCAGCACTGGGTGTTTCCGAGCAGCGAAGCTTACACCCATTCGCATTAGTTCATCCAAAGTTCCTTACCCTTATGCACGAATTATTGAATAAGCCATCTTCCTATCAAGGTTAAGGAGTCAACTGAGCATCTCAGCGGCGGGATTGAATACCCGGATCGAATCAGAGTTCACGCCGCCCGCCCTGAACAAATAGGAGGCGTGGGCCACAGATCGCACATAAGCCGCCGGGTCGCACGACAGAAGAACACCCAACATACAGATGCACACTCCTCCATGTGAAATATTCATCTTCATTGGAGCTTTTTGGTAGTAGTCGTGACCAACAGCTATCAGCTGTCGGCTCGTTGGTAAGGCGAGAACTGATAGCCCGATTTCTGGTGGCACACCCCACACACAAGCACCGCCCGACGAAGGGGGGACGGGGAAAGCTACAGGCCCAAAACCTTCGACCCTTCTTTCTAAATGGAGGAAAGAAGAAAACCTCATCTTGTCATTTCGTCGTTGCTCATTCCCGTTAGGCCGAAGTGTTTGGCGTTTCCTTCTCCGCGCCCGTTCACGCTTCGCTGACCTATCGCGTGGTAAAGAGAAGAAAGTACGAAAGAATAGTAAACAGAGCACACCGCAGAAAGATTCTAAATATGAGAAGTCCCCCTTGGATTCGAGAAGAAGGAAATGAAGAAGGGGAACGAAACGAAATAAGGCGTTTCTAGCTCTAGTTTTGGGTGAGCTTCTCCCAATTATGTCTGGTAATAGAATAGGGCGGCTTGCTCTGACCAAGACTCCACTTTTTGCTCCGTCCATGGAGCGTATGAATTTCCTGGAATGTAGATAGACCAAAAGAGGGAATGAAGAGATAGGAATAGGAATTATAGTACCATTGGAAAAAGGGGCACCTATGGGAACATCTCTACTGACAAACCATTTCAATAGTACGGGTGCTGCCGTGCCACGAGGCACGACCATGGAAGTAATGAAAAAGAAAAAGTTATGTAGTTGGACCATCTGCTCTATCCGTTCGAGTTTCACTTCTCTAGAGAAGGTGAGACGCTAAAAATGAAAGTGTTCGCAACGCATACCGAAAGGGTACCAATGAAGCCAACCATTAATGACTAGTTCGAACACCCGGAGCGGTCTGTCTGATCAAATAAGGGATCAGACCGCTCTTAGAAAGATGAAACAAAAGCAAACTTTCATAGTTCGGAGCCCAGCTCTAACTACTACTTCTTCGTAAGTGAGGTGAGGTACTTCTTTCGGTCGCCCTTTTTTGTTTGGTTGAAGCAGCCACGACTTTGGTCGTAGTCAGTTCAAACACATAACCCCAGTCCACTTGCAGCCATGTTGATCAAAATGCAAAATGACTAAGTTTCATGACTTGACCAGTCACTCGCCCTCGTATTAGAAGATCATCTCACCTTGTGGTCGACATTCCATTCCCCTTAGTCGTAGGTGCTCGTTCTATTTTTGAATGGGCCGGGTCTCCCGAGGCCGGCCCTTCGGGTGTCTCGGTGATACAAACAAAGAAAAGACGAATTCCAATCACATCCTCTATCACTTAAAGCCAATCCTTACCAAAGGAGGAAATAGAATCGAATAATATACCTTCTTTTTTCCTTCCCGCCCCCCAAGCTGCACTTCCTTATAACAAGTGGCTGAGAGTTAGCAAGCAACCTTGGCCTCTTGGCAGGAGGTTCGCTGCCCCCTTCCTTTCCGGTCCGGCCGAACCTGAACTCGAAGCTACGATCAGATCCGATTGGATCTGATCCGTTCAGATTCCACATATCCAGCCGATTTGGTCTGGTCCTATCCGACCCAACCCCAGAACTTAGAATGGCCGGCGTGTTTTGGACAGTAGAACGGGAAGAGGGGGAGTCGTGCCCATTCTCTCTCCGGGCACGAGCAGGAACATCAAAATGGAAGACCGAATACATGTACATGACGGAACGACATATTAAAAAATACGTGATCTGATTTGATAGGCTGCCCGCAGAAATTGTTTACCGACCGCATAACAATTCATTCTTGTGTGTAGCGCGTGGGGCCATGTCTCCCGAACGATCATAGTACGGCCGCTCATCTAATATCAAATCAATCGGTAGATCTCACTTCCCTTCCACCATACCATAGAAAAGGGATAGCGTATCTACAGAAGAGATAGTACAGGCCCTTACCCTTAATTTAGTTTAGACGCAGCTCGAATGCCTTTACGCTATAGGCTGTGTTAAGCATGCTTCTTTGACAA
The DNA here is from genome assembly GCA_948099555.1 of Croton setiger. Classification (NCBI taxonomy): domain Eukaryota; kingdom Viridiplantae; phylum Streptophyta; class Magnoliopsida; order Malpighiales; family Euphorbiaceae; genus Croton; species Croton setiger. The sequence goes on along the minus strand of CANUEY010463585.1, from coordinate 27,834 downwards.
AAAACAAACTCTTTTTCCATGACAACAGTCGCGACTATAGACTATAAAGGGCGGGGCAGTAAGCTCTCTATCAACAACAGGGGGGCTTTTCTCCAAAGTAAACTCCTTGCTTGTGTCGTTGACTTTGTCAACGCTACTAAGGACCGGGGCGAGCGGAATTAAGTAGAGGAAATAAGAGGGGCTTACTAAGCGAAGGGCCGAAGGCGGCTTTGCCATCCATCCTACTATACTACCGAAGGGCGGCGGGCTGCAAGGAGATAGTGTGGCTTTCTTTGTTCTCATGGCAGAGTGAGGGGTGCTATCCATCCGCCAATAGAGCCGGTTTTAGTGAAGATCCGCTCATATGCTGCATGAGGGGCGGCAAAAGAGGGCTTTGCCCATGAGATGAGTTAGCGATCAAGCGGAAAAGGACCTGCTGGCTTCTTTTCTTTCTGGAGCAGACTTGCTCGTAGCTCCCTATTGATATAAAATATCAGGGGATAGATAAAAGGGTGAAAGAAAAATAAGAAGCAAGTCTTGAGGGAGTAAAGAGCCACCTAACGGTGGTTTTGCGCCAAGTGCGATCGATTGTCCTTCCTTTATAGATTGAACTACCGTAACTCCACTCAACCAACAAAGTAAATTCCATACTCAAACCGTACAAACTCAATATCTATAAAAAAAAGGGGGAAGAGTTTTTGTCCACTCTCTTTTCGATCCAGTTACAGTTGGAGTAGTAAGCTCATCTAGTTCCCCTGTTTCTCTCTTTCCTGCAGTTTGAGTTTTAGTTGTCTTTCCTGTCGATCTCGGCGAGCCAGTCTTAGTAGTTGCCCTAATAGGAGGAGGGCCATATAATAGTTGCTAGTCTTACTTCCATGGAGTGGTAGAAAGCTAAATTGGGAGAAAGTGTACATCCTGTCTTATCTTAGATCGATTTTGCTCTTTTTGTCTTTCTGTGCCATCTTCAGGCGATCGAATACTTTATCTAAGAGGCCCTCGATAGTCGGGCATATTATATATGATGGATACGAGTGGGCCAGGCGAGTGAATAGGTATCAGGCCAGGTTACTTTTTTGAGAGTCCTAAGGCGAGCCAATAGGTAGGTTTCATACGGTAGGTCCAAACGCTCTAACGATCTCCAAGGCTCACTAGTGACTTTTTGTTTTTTAACTCTATCCTTCCAGCCTGTAAGCCTTCCCTGGGCTTTCTCCCCTTCCATTTCAGTCCTACAGGTTGGAGTGTTTGCTAAGGTAAGGGAATTCCTATAAGGAAATCCTAAGTCCTAACCCCAATTCATCAGTTCCTGCCCCTGATAAGCCTGATTGTGTAAAAGTCCCAGTTATTTCAGTAGCAGTCCCGGGTGCTTACGAGCCAGACTTTCGTTGATTTCTGTCTTTCCATCAGTCCCTCTTTCCCTTGTACCCGCCTTCGTATCTGTTGTGAGGATATATCTATAATCCGCTTTCGTAGGAGTGCCGAGTCTTCGTGCTTGTCCTGCTATTCCCACTCCTATTCCTTCAAGCAAGTCCATCCATCCAGTCTAAATCGTGACCTCTTTATTAGGCAATCCACCATCAGGCAAATTGGAAGTTGGCAAAGGCAAGCCAGGCGAGTTACAGTTCGCTTAATCTGCACTTCATTCATTAGGTTAAGCTTACATGCAGTGGAAGCTCTAAGCCTAGGGTAAACCCATCCAAGCAATGGTTGTGGTAGTTCTCCGCCAGCGAGTTTCCTTGCTTCTCTTTTTAGCTAGTTCCCTTACCTGCGGTTGTAGATCCCGTTGAAGTTGTACTTTCTTTCCTTAGCGCAAGCACTAAGCAATACATCCTTTCAATTGCGAATGCCTCTCCATTCATTAAGGCCTATCGTTCATATTAATACTCTATTCCATTACATACAATTACTAAAAACTACTCTTACAATATCTTCATTAGAATCTTTTGTCCAAATTATATATGTAAATATAAAAGAAACTTACTTATTCAGCAAGCCTCTGAGGTTTTCTTTCCTATCATTAGCGCAGTTTAAGGAAAATATGGTACTTCTCCCCAATAGTTTCGCTATAGCGACTACGTACCTGGAACGGAACGCTCACTGGCTAGCTTGCCTAAAATATCTACTTGTTTTCATTCATTCAATTGCCTTCTTGCGTGAAAACGAGCTTTTGCCTAAGTTGGTGGTCGAACACAGAAGGGGGACTCAAGCCGCAGAAAATGAGGCATCTTTAGATGTCTTAGGACTTAGAGAGCAAAAGAAAAGATGCTTGAATAAAATAAAAAGAGCGAGCGAAAGCCAAGTCAAGAAAGGAAATCGAAGATTGTGCTGCCGAGCCAAAGACTATGAAAATAGTCCAAAAGAAGATAGTAAAAAATAGAACGAATAGACATCTTCTTCAAGCATATGAATGATCTAATATACCATCGGCAGAAGCTTCAATTGAGAATGCTAGCTTTTCTATTCCTTTCTCCAACACTTCGGGTCCTGCCGCTAGACCGTAAAGCTGCAAGTAGAAAGAATGAGCCACACCACTGGGCCCTTTCAGTCTAGCGTATGCCTTTGTTTGAAGTCTGTTCTCCCGGCCTTGACACTTGATCAAGAAGGCCTGGGCGATTTTTTATTCCAATCTTTTAGCTCTCTTTCTACTCGCCTGCCTACTATACTATACTCCTCTTGTAATATCCCCCAAAATACCCGTCTCGCATCTCCGCGTGGAATCTCTCAACACAATATACATTGTCTCGCTGTCTTCGGCGGAATGGTCATAATAACATCGTCAATCTCGCGATCCATCGCCTTATCGAATTAAGATCGGGCCAAGCTCTCCGGCTTACCCTGAATCGTATCTATTCTTTTGGGTTCATGATCTGCTTTTATCTTAGTAGGCCTACTCTGTGGCGAGTAGCTCTTTCTTTTATGATATGAGAATTGCTTTCTAACGCGCATGAAAACAGGCCAAAGAATAGGTCTCAATTCACAATTGCTTTTTTTTGGTACCAGTCGGACTTCCTTCTCATCATATTGGAAAGCCGCACTCGTCTCTGATGTATAGGAAGTAGTTGGCCTCACATACATCCTTCCCGACCACCCGGCCTTAGCGTATGTCGGCGATACCCGTGGGTGGAAGAAAGACCTCTTATCAAAAGAACGAGTGGCGTGACGCGATCTACTCAATTAATGGGGAACAGTCTGCCGTGGTGGTTTAAACTTCAGAGAGCAGACACAAGAAGATTCTTGATTTTTGATCGATCTGCCAGTCTTTGAAGGAAGCATGCCCGTCGTACCTCTACTATTTATTACGTTACGCGGTGATTGACAATATTTCATTTCCTGTCTGCGGGCTCTCGCTTGATGAACGGTTCATGAACTTACTCTTCTGTCTCTCAATCGGCATTGGAACCCGACACAACAAGATCTCTTCCGGCGATGGCATAAAAAGAATTGGAATCAAACCTTCGAACGGAGAGAGTCATAGAACAATCGTAAGGATTGATGCAGGGCGGATCAACACAACATATGCTTTTTCAAAAAAAAAAGAATATAAAAGAAAGGGCTATGAATATAGTCAATTAACATTGCCTCTTTCTCTTTCCATTCAAAAAAGAAAAATGGATATCCGCTCGCGATAGCAGAGCGCTAAAGCGCATATTCCCTTCCCGCCGCTACGTAACACTTCGCTATCGTGCTTTAGCACCACTCGTTCCATCCGTACAGTACAATCATTCGGTTCGCTCTGTCGTACTCTACGTGCCAGCTTCCGCAGTTCAAGCTTTGACACCATTCCCATAGGCAGTTATTCTTATGTTGAGATCCGCCTTAACCTTCCTTGGCTTAGTGCTGTAGCTCAAGGGTCTTCAAGACTTGCGATTGAAGTGAACGTTGAGGCCCACGGTCTCAAAGATGGATAGTCTTGCCGTTTTTGGGAATTCAACAAGCTACTCTATTCCGCCTACGCAACTAGTTGCTTGCTGGGTCATCTTCCTTCTTACAGTACAGCAAAGCAGCAAGCTTAACGCGACAAGCAGGGCGGTGAGTGGGGAAGAATAGCATATGAGCATCGAGTAGAGGTAGTATATGGCTTCTTCCTGAGGCATGCTGCCTTAAGGAGAGGTGCCCGCCTATTACAATTAGCTAAGAGCAGGTGAGCCGCAACTCAGTATATCCAAAATTCATGCTTTCAGTATGAGCTGGACTGAGACTATCAATGAGACCAAGACCGGTACCCACCCACCACTTTGACCCAAAAGCGCATTCTGGAGAGCAAATCTGTAGAAGTTCGTTACCAAGGACATTTCTTGAAGCGGAAAGGCGAAGACTTGAGCATGCTTCCGAAAAGCTATTTAAATGCGATCTAGAGGCCTTGCCTTCTGAACGAACTATTCGGTAGTGGGTTAAGGAAGCTCGAGAACCAGTCCTTTTAAGCGATCTTTCTCAACAGTTTTCTCTGGTTAATGCCTGTGATTCTATATGTAAGCAAATTCTCATACATAGAGTGGTGCCATATCCGTAAAGGAAAAGGGGAAACCCACTCATTCAAGACTGGGGTCTTTCCACGGCAAATCCTTCTTTTTTAATATCATCTTGATTAATAAGTAACATTGAAAACCTTTCGCGGTTAGACCACATTTACTTATAGTGACATGAAAAACTTTCCTTTTGCGGCTAGATCTCCATTCGTATACTCTCATTAGCTGACTCGCTACACATAAAACTAAAAGCTTCAAGCAGCATTCCACATTTCGATCAGAGAGAGCCCAGCAAGCGCCCCAGCCACTTGTCATAGCGCCTTTCCACCAAGCTTGTGACTCTAGCCTGCCCGGCTGCACAGTGCCATCATACCCGCGGCCCGGTCTCGCTGCCTTACCTTTCTAGCTAGCTAGCACTCCGGCGCCCGGCGCGCTCGTGCCCTTTGCCTTCTTGCCTCAGCGCCTTGACCGGCACCCTCACATGACCCAACTTAGCACTGTCGCTTACCTCGTCAGCCCAGCCTGACGATCAAAAGCCTTACTAGCACTTCCGAAGTCTCCCGCACCAACGTTCATGCTAGCAATCAAGTGTCAGCTCCAGCTAGCCAACAGTCCCCCGAAAAGGGGTGTGACACGCCTCCCTCACTCAACTCCTCGACGTCCCTGTAGAGGTAGGAGAAGAAACCCATAACATTCTTCTTCCACTCAAGATCGTTCCGCCAAGAAACATCTTCAACTGGTTTACTGCTGAGTTCGTTACTTTGATCTGTTGAAATCTGACCCCAGTAGTTTCCCATTCTGTTGGACCAGGCACCACCCTGCAACTATGACATAACTTCACCTGCTTCTTCCCCAAGCGCTCCTAGGTGAATACAACGGAGTCACTCCCCGCAACTCCAAGCCAAAATATGCATGTTTTTTCCACCACAACGGCTCACACGCACAAAACAATGTCGGCGTTTTGCACTACCCGCACGAAATGAAATAATGCTTGTTCGCCCGGCAAGAATGAGGGGCTTCCCTTACTCGAGCTCCCGACGCCCGCGGAGTCCGCTGCCCACAAACCCAGTTCTACTTGTATCGCCACGCGCATCACAAGTAAGCCAACAGCCTTATGGGTCAGAGCCAGTCCACCGACTCCACCTCCCAGCTTTGATGAGAGTCACTTCCTTGACTCCTCATCAGGATGACCCAGTAGTCCGCTACCCGGCAATCACCCCCACCAAGTACTGTACCGACAGTACAACAATTCAAATTCACCAAGTGCCATATCAACAGCACCATATTGGTTCTCAATTGTCCCTCCAACCAAATGGACTTCCGTCACATTATGAAAGTGGCACTGAAGCTCATTCCAGCGCCAAATGTTCACTTCACGCCCGAGAACACCACAGTTCAAAGACCAACTTATCCAACAACCTTCAACACACACATACTGTCTTTCACTTTAGAAAGAGACTTTAAACAGTTCTAGTCTCATACCGCCAATGGATTACCATAACCGGCCTTATCCACTATTTTTTTCGAGTGTACCAACCTTCGATCTGCGGCACTCGCATTTAAACAGTCATTGTCTCGAGTCCAAGGTGACTCAACAAGGCTTCCCCCAACAACGTCCTCGTGTGGGTTCTTCAACATCGCTTCGTCACTGACTCAAGAGCGCCACCTACTTTCGGACTGCCTATCATCGGTCATTCCACTCTTCTTTTGAGTAGACAAGTAAAAAAAAAGATTAGCCATGCCGTCTTGAGTCGGGGTCTCCTACCATCCCATGTTGCTCACACCAACATGTCTCAATCTGACATAACTACCCATCTGCTTTAAAAAAGCTCACTTCTATGTCTCCACCAAGGTAACGTCTAATTGCTTGAGATGGCCAAGGCTCACTCCGCCAAGCCAACGAAATTGGAGTGTGTTGCTTGTGACGCTCTCTTTACTCACTTGCCAATTGGTCAAGTATTAAGCCAGCTGAGGTCTTTGTCGCCAATCTACACCACATGCATCATTCTCTCCTACTCCTATAATAACTTAGCGCTCAGTGCAGTCAGGCTTCGCTCTTCCTCAACTTAACATATTGTTCACGGGGAACAAACTTGATCTTTTCAGCTTTTCCATCAGCCCGATGTGATGACAGTACTGTGCCCGGACCATCACATTGACTGAAGTTTTTCCCGTATTGTTTATAAAAGTGATGACTGCTTCCATTAGTATGCCAATCACAATTCCAGTCCAATATCCATCAATGTGCCAAACCTTCCGACATCGAGTAGTGATCACCTCCGTCTATCTACTACCTTCGCTTCGGCTCAGCTATACCAACCATTTCGGCCAAAAGCCATAACTTCTCACTAAACTAAGTAGTAGTGCCAATTTGCTGGCCCAACCATTATCTTAGTATTAGCCCACATTTCGACATGCCACAAACATTCCGCACAGCCCTCTGGGTTCATAACTAACCTTAACATAACAGATAAAACGGCACCTAGATTAACCCTGTAAAGTAAACCAGAGGTTCGCCTCCCCAATAGTTTCGCTATAGCGACTACGTACCTTGGGGGAGCCCTTCCGAAACAGCATTCTAGCAACTTCGTTTTCATCCAGCGTTCTTACCCACCAGTAAGCCGGCACAGAGTCTCCCCCTAACTCATGCCAAACCCTTATCTTATGAGGTATCGGACTTTTTCCAATTCTGCCTTTGTGACTTCATCAGTCTACCGATAGCAGCATGCCAGTACTTTGCCCTAACTACGAAGCTTGAGTCCTGTCTTCGCCCGTGAACGCAACAGGACGCGGTCGTCTAACTCGACTTCCGCAGCGAGTCTCATTGCAGCTCTCTCCTGCAGTAGTGATGACGGTTCGCCACACCAGACATCGCATCCCCTTGAAGTTCCACTTCAATTGCCACAACAAAGCATCATGGCATTTCCTCCGTATGAGTGGTGACAGCTCTATAGCTCGACCACCACACTTCTGCACATTGAGTCTTTTGGCACCGGCAGGCAACGCAGTTCTTCGCCGCATTCGTGGTAACAGCACTCTTTCCCGGTCTACCACGCTAAGTGTCCCAATGACACATCGGCCTCTACCGTATCGCATTCTCGCACATGCATAGGTGATAGTGGGCCAAACACTATCCTTTTCAGCCCTTTCCTTTGTCTCACAATGCCCTCTTGGCATCGTAACACAAGTCCTCCCACCAGGCCACAATTCATTCGACGGTCTGAACTCTTGACTTGACACCACGCCCTTGGTACCAAAATTGTCTGAGGTGGTGGCAACTTGGTATGCGGAAGGATCCTCACATCCGGCTGTTAGCTCTCAATCAGGTAGGGTTTATGACTTCGTTAGAGACTCTTTTATAATAGCTCTAGGATTCCATGGATTGGCATCCGAATCGGGTAGCTTCTGCATATCCCTTACTCCTTAAATGGTTTTTGGCTTGAAATAAAGGTAGGTGACAGAGGCATTCTGAGCCGACTACTACGACTACACGCGCATCTAGTGCAGTGGCTTGGTTCGGAAGACCTTGACCATCTTCCGAAGTTCTAAATAATCTACTGACCAACCCAACCTGTCCTCCCCAAACATGACGTTTGCCCCGGTAAGCGCGCCCCACTATGATCCGATCATCGTTCTAAAAGGAGATCATAGTTATGGACTGCTCTTAGAATGCGTCGATACGGAACGCTTGATCGGGTTCCATGCTCTCGAATCTGAGTGACGTACGATCCATAGGTACGTGCACTCAAAAGCTCCCCTTGCGGAGAATGGATGAAGCCTCTTATCTCTCTATATCTATGGAGAATGGACTGGGGATGAACCCCATCATCTACCAAGGCAGCTTCCACATATCGTTCCACTATGACTTGAGCGTCGATAATGGATACCATACGTCGCAGGTCGTCACTCCCCCCCAAATTGAGGAGCGAGTACCTGTGATAAAGGATGCTACTTCTCGTTTCATCCGAGAGCAGAGGTTGGGGCAATTGGGGGATAACAACAGGTTGAGCTACCGGCGGAGCCTCGGGTTGAGGAAGAGGCTCCTCCGGCAATTCGACCGGACTAAGCGGGGGGGAGAAAGCGTTTCTCCCATCACAATAGGCCACCACAAAAGTAGTAGAAAAGAGTCCTAAGACTATACAAAGACATACAAAGATATAAAGAATAGAACTCCAATAGAAACGAGATGGACAGTAACAATACAAATAGTCACGAAATCGGAATAAAGAAAGAGAGAACGAAAGAAGCAAGGAAAGAAGGATACACCTCAGATCGTGATGTAAGTCTATTCTTACTTCTATCATCTCAGCGAACATCAAGATAAAAGATGATAAATGAAAACAGAAGGAATGTACGAAAAGAGCTATCATTTTCTTTTGATTTTACGAGTCTTCTTGGCTGGAATCATAAATGGGTTGTCTCCTCTCTGCTGATCTTTTCTATAGGTATAACTACTGTTAGCGGTCTAAACTTCAATCTTTCTTCCAATTATGTTCTCGTACCCAAGCCCTGAAAATACATCAAGAGTCTTGTGGAGGAATATTAATTTAACACTTATCTCACTAAATTAGCGAGATCGGTCTCAAAATGGAAATTTTTCGCCTGCTTCCAAAAAAGAACCTATTCGTTCAAATAAAGAGAAAGATCGCCGCGCTTACGCCTTTTCCTATTTCCCTAGGTACCAAGACTGCTTATTCTGCATCGGCGCCAAAGACCAAGGGCTTTCGAAACGAACTACTTGGCTCGGCCCTGCTTAATCGGAATCTCCCTTCACTCACAACAGAAGGCCAAAGAAATCCCGACAAAGAAAGAGGCAGAGTGCTGTCATATCCCTTGGGTGACTGAATACCTTTTCGTCACTTCACTACCCTTCGAGCTAAGAACAGCGGATAGCAGAACAGGAAAGTATAAAAAGCTAAAAGCTGCCTTTATCCTCTTTATACGACAGCACCCTCCCAAACAAAGTAAACTGATGAAAGAAGAGAAGATCTGTCTCAAAGAGCAGCGGATGAAGTAAGACCTTGGTTAATCAGTGCCTTTCCTGCCCTTACTAATGGGCAACCTGTCCTACCCAAACATGACGTTTGCCTCGATAAGCGCTTCTTTTTTCTTGGTTGGCAGGGCCTTTCTATGTAGCCCTTGAGCTCGCGCCAAATCCAACCTGCAGTCGAAGTGGTAGAAGTAGTCGATCTAGCCCCTCTCGTAGGCTATTCTTCGCTATAAATAAGGTACTTAGCTAGACGGCAAAGGGTACCCTTTTTTCCGGGATCTAATTTCATCCTACATGGATGGAATGAACGGTTGACTGGTAATTCCATTCCCACAGAAAGGACTTTATCACTCACTCAACCTTAAAGCTTATTTTTGGGTGGAATAGACGCTATTCCCCTTTCTCGTCTTCTCTCGGCAATGCCGCATTTCGTGGTGAAGAAAGGTCAGTCAAGGAATCTCTCCTGAAGAGATCCCTAAAGTTAAGTTGCCGGATCATCGGATAAGAACCAGTTGTCGGTGAGAGTCCCAAACCCTTCTTTTCTTCTTTTTTAACAACTTTTCTTTCTTCTTTGCTTATGGGAGGCTTTCCCGCCACTGGTTCTTATCGCTTTCTGTCTCCACTTACAAGGCATTTCAGCACATGTCCGGATTCTTTGTTTTCACAGCAAGCAGGAGCCGAATCCAAGTAGGCGAGGCGAATCTATGCTTTCTATGTTTTAATCGAATACCAATTGCTTGGATGCGTGTGAAAACCTCGAGATTACTTGAAAAAAAAAAAAAGAATTTTAACCTCAACAAATGGTCCATTTGTTGATGGGCGAACGACGGGGATTGAACCCGCGCGTGGTGGATTCACAATCCACTGCCTTGATCCACTTGGCTACATCCGCCCCTACCCCCGGTTTCAGTCTCTATCTACGATCAGATCCTTTCTTCACCCCCCTATGACCGCTATCAAAGAGAAGCTTTTTCCTATACTATAGTTGCAAGTCTATTGTTGTGCTTTGGAATTAGGGGAAGCAAAGCTTCAACAAGTATAATTCTGGAAAAGCTTCAAACAAAGAGGTTGGGCTGTTCACTTCATTGATTTGACTTCACTTTACTTAAGATTAAAGATAGGGTCCGGGCGGGCTAAGAAAGAATTCAAGAAAGTCCATTACTGAGAGAAGTGGTGATCTCGTCTTGCTTGCTGGGAGAGAGGAAGCTTCCGGACCACCTTTTTCAGCCAGATAGCGAGCGATCACTCAGCAATGAACACTAACTGAAAGCGGCCGAGAATGAGTAACTATCCCTTACGGGAATCGAACCCGTGTCTTCGACATGAAAAGACGATGTCCTAACCACTGGACGAAAGGGACCAAAAAGCCATTCTTCATATACCTCAGCTCCGAGAATAGAAGTGGTTCGTTTTCTTTCTATACGCAATTCACGATTTCGTTTGTGTTCATGTTGGCGATTTCTGATGTGAATTCGGCGGGTCGTCCCCCCTTCCTACGGGTTCCCCCACCGACCCAGTGATAGACCAACCACGATCCTTTCCTTTCTCCGATCATAAAGTCCCCGGATCTCTTTCTTTGTCTTTCATCCCCCCCCCCCCTGAACAGAATAAGTAAGGCCCCGTTCTTTCTAATTCAAAAAAGAAAAAAAAAAGAGGTTTGGAAAATGGAAGTGTCGAAGGCCTATGCTAAAGTAAGAAAGAAAGTACGTTAAGGTTACGAAGTCACCTTTCTATAAAGAAAGGGAGGCTAAGGGCTTACTTTGTAAGGTCAGCTGGTTAAGAAAAGCTTAGGTTATGAAATCGCTTAGCCGTTAATTAATTAAGTAGTAGTGAGGCGTCAGTACGGAGTTGCGTCAGCTGTAGATATAGACTAGGCTAAGGGATGGACTTCATCTCTTCTATTCTCTTTACTTACACCTTACACTTCCGCTGAGTCTAACGAGGCTCGGGTGCGGAGCCTTCCACAGTGAACCGAGACTACGCAAAGGTAGAACACCATAGAAACTTCGCTGACTTTATCAAAAACCTTGATTTCGCTACGCTCAAGAAGAATCCAGAATAGCGGAAATAGGTTCGTGTTCCGCTTCCAAAGTAAGTCGTCTTTGCCCAAGTGTGAACTGCAGACGAAAAACCAGTGATTCCATTCCTTCTTTCTTGACTTCTGGGTCAACCCAACCCGCATGGGAGTAAGAGGGTCAGCCAAACAGCGGGCAGCTCCATTTTGTACATTTGCTGAGGCAGACCAATTAGGCATAAAAGGGAAGGGAACTTCTCACCGAAGGGGGCAGTAGGAATGAAGGAGGCGGGAAGCTACCGCTTCTAGAATGCAAGCTTATCCTTTACTTTTTTTTTAGAGCGTACCACTATTGAAATAAAAAAGAAGTTTATGGATGAAGTAATCGGAGTGACAAATGGTTACGGTTGCGGAAACCGGAGAAAGTCGGGAACCGTCGGTTACCTTTTGAATCAAAGTAGCGAGAAGCCGAGTACTACGGGGGAAGCTTTGCTTCGTAGACAGCTTCGCTTCCTCGTCGCTTCTTTCTGGCGACTAGCTTCTCAAGTGGGTGGCTTGGTAAGCAACAAGCTACCTTCAGCATCGGTAAAATCCCTATCAATAAATAATAGGCCGGAATGGGGGGGAGGAGGGAGAAAATCATCAGTTTACTGCATATCCGCTGAAGCCTCAGCCCAGCACTCGGATTAGGAATAGCTTACTAGACCAGGCCTGAACCACAGGAATGGACAGCCCTGAGTCAGGTGCACATCGTGACGTAAATGAGGATGGCGATGATAAGCAATCGAATAGTAAAGAAAAGAACGAAAACAAACCTCCCCTCTTTGCTGATGGTTGGATTTCTGTTCGATACGGAATCAGTCCTAGACGGAATGAAAAGCCCGGAAGAAGCCCCGGCTTCTTTCTATACGAAAAGACAGATTTCGTTCGCCTTCTTTCGTACTTATGGAGACTTATTCCGGTCAATCGAGGTCCTTCTCTGTTCCCATACGTGTATGTGGATTACTTGGACTTGTATTGGATTTAATTTGTTTTGTTAGCGGCATTCCCTTGCCGTTGGATTCCTGCCTCAAGACTCTGTCACTGGGCCGGTCGTCTCCCCTTCCTAGGGGTTCGCCCACAGCTTTCATAGATGTCGTGCTTTGTCACAGAGCTAATGGTAATGGATGCCTATTACGTTCTCCTGCTCCAAAAGAAAGCATTCACCGACTTACTTACGTAATCGCGAATCAGGGAAGAGGTTTAAGCTGATAAATTGCAATTGATAAAAAAAAAGAATACTTAAAATGGAATGCCTTTGAGAGCAGAATGAATGCCTCTGCCCCCATCGACATGCCTAGATCATTCTCTTTCTTCTCTCCTTGTCTGGGCTGTACAACTCATTCTTTCCTACCTGAGCTATTCTTTTAGCAGTGCTTTATCGATTGATTGGTGCCTTATATAGCCCGTGCTAAGGACTTTCCACTTCGTAATATCTTGAATCAAAAGCAAAGAGCTCTCACCGCCGATTGTAGATTGAAGTGAAGTGAGTACCTCCTCTTGTCGACTCTGAACTCATGGTAGCATGTAAAAAGCGGTAAAAGCATGCTTTCCTCCCAGTTCCCAGTCTTTCCCTGGTCCTAACGCTAACGGACCAGTCAGCATACCAGGAGCCGGAGTGAGTGCATTGATGTAGAGAAGATGGGATAGAGTCAGTGTGCCGTGAGTGGAAGGAAAAACATCTCTTCTTTCCAGGAGCAGGGCATTCATCGCTTCCATTTCTTTTTAGTGGGTACATTATTCACAGTCCTAACCGGTGTTAGCAGTGTCTCCGGTCTTGCCACCCGAAACCTCTTTTCTCTTGTTGTAGAAGCCATGATTGGAACTTCATTCGCGACACCATTCCTATGTTGCCGTAAGTACGCGAATCTTTCAATTCAATGATCGGATTCTTTCTTTCTTGCTCGAGTCGAATCGTAGCCCGGTCAGTCAAAGGACAATTCCTACCCGATCTCTTCCTCTTATTGGTTTATATAATCTTCTTTCTTTCTTCCGAATTGAGATGATATAGGAAAGAAAGAGTTGACTGAAAGAGCTTTCTCTCGGACTGAGTTAGATAGGGCTGATTTTCAGTCTCGTCTTTACCCTGCTTCCTCAGGATCTGACAGCCTATGAACTTAAGCCTTAGAAAGAAGATCAGCCCGAGGTAACTCAGTCTCTTTAGTTACAAGCCCGACCTGATTGATACAAGCCAGCCTCAGAGAAGGTAGGCAGTGGTCCTATGAATGAGTTGACAATATAAAGTCTACGGTTAGGTTAAACAATATCCAACAAAGACCGTAATTACATACAAAAAGTCATAGCGGAAACTCTCAAAACGAGTAAGCTAGGTTGCCTATGCCTAAAGCCTGTCTACTCCTAACAAGTCTCAAGATAGAAGTTACTTTCTAATAGTCTGGCTGGAATCTGGTCCTAATGGAGGGCTATAGGAACAGATTGCCTTTTGATTCCCCAACTGAGAGCACAAGGTTGCTTTGGTTCGTAGCGCAATCAAGCATGTCGCAAAGCGGTCAGCGATAGGGGGGTGCTACCAGTTCTTCAGTCTAGAACGAGCGAATAGACGGTAATCTGTTCGGTCTTACTGTAAAATCCAGTGCCATTTTAGGTGTGACTTTTCTTTTCACCTTTGATCACTGGCATCTCTACTTATATGTATCTGATTACTGGGTCAGCTATCACCATATCTCATTGTTGAAAATGATCCACCTAACCATGCAATACAGCCTATCTCGATTCCTCTCTCTCTTAAACCTTCCCATCTTGCTTTCTTTTGAGCAGTCACTGGGATCTTATCAAGTCCCAATTTAATTCACGATGGGAAATGAGACATTTACATTATATACAATGACTTTTTGTGATCAGATCCCTAGCTAGTTGGAAAAAAGACAGATGGAATTGGCCCACAAGGGTTTCTATATGACGTCACCAAAACTAAGATAAAGCGCTCTAAATACGGCTTCTGAGCAGGGGTGTAGCTCTTCGCTCGACTAGCTTGGATGCTATACCCACCTACGCACCTATGAACTCAAGAGCTTGAGTGAGTGACCTACATTGAGTAGGAATGAGGCAATATCCCTTCTAAGCCTAGGAGCTCTGGGAGGCACCAGCTACAGTTGGAGTTGACGGTGCTAGTCTTTTAGTCGTTTCCAGGGCTCTTCTCTTAGCTTTCGTTAATCTGGAAAACCCCGACTCCTTTCTTAAGTGGAAAGGGACCCATTGGGGAATCTTTTGACTTAAGAAAGGGCTAAAAAGAGGAAGATTTCTCTAAACCCCGTGTTTTTTGGCATCAAGTAAATTTCACTAATGAAAGGACCTTGATTTTTGATTTAACTCTCTAAACCCCCTCTTTTTTTGACAAAAAAGATTTCCACTCGGGGACTGAAATCAAAATCGGTTTTTTTTGTGTCAACCCCGTCTTTTTTGATTAAAAAGGGGAAGGGGCTCGAACTACAGGGATCTGATACCAGGCTCTCTTGGTATGAGAAGTAGGTTATGTAGGCTTACAACAGTTCATAGGGTTGTATTCGATCATGAAATGGCCAAAGAATCGATTATTAGTATAGTATGAAAGGATTCGAGCCTAACAACGGTCAGGCAGCAACCGACCATCCTACCACAAGATACTGGGGAAAAGGCCAATGGCTCATCACATCAGTTCCGAATTTAGGTTGTGAGATTTCGCATTTCCGGAAAGACCGGAGCTTCTGAATCCATGCTAACCGGTACCTTGGAAGCGATCCACTAATTGATTCGTAAAGCCCTCAACTTGTTATTTGGCAGGAATCTGCTTTATAATGGATGGCTGATCAATCTCCAGTCCTTTCTTTAAACCCTCTTTAATATGCCCCCTTGTGATCAACTGAGTCGTGCAGCACACTTGGTACTCTCCCCTTTTCCAATTCGTCCTGTAGGCAGGTTTGAGCGCTTTGAGCATCTATAATCACGACTCCTTGCAAAAGGCTTTTAGGGTTGGGAAAGTACCACCGAGTTCTTAGTCATCTTGTGGAGAAATGCTTCATGTTGAAAGAAAAAGATAATGGGATTAGCAAAGCTAAATCATATTATATTCTAAACGGATGATGTAGTTTAGGCTAGCATCGTCTTTGGCTCGAGTCAATCTCAATCCCCCAGGCTCCGTCTTTCATTCTCTCCTGCTTTCTGTGATATGAGTGTTTCAAGTCGCCTAGTTTTCTTCTTGTGAAAACCATTGAGCCATATCGTTCAGTTTAGTGCGCTTAGCTGTAGCTTATACTTTCTAAAGCTAAAAGGAGAAAGGGAGATGACTCTAGTTGTTGAGTACCCTGAGGAAGGTACCAGATCGACTTCTAGTTGTAGCGGATCTTACTTACATCGGTTCTAGCGCTTTCTCTTTCTTCCATTTTGAAAGATCTTTCCTTCTCCTCCGATCCCTATTAAAGGAAGTCAGTCTAAGCCAGTATGAAGATTCTTTTTATGTTATGAAGATGCTTTCACTCCTATTAACTAGAAGGGTGAAAAATAACTAGGTGCTGTAGGAGAGTTAGCCATTCAAGAGCGGATAAGGCTAAAAGAGCAAAAGCAGGGCTTGGCTTATTCTATTCATCTGCACCACCTGACAGAGATTCGTTCACAGCCTCGTTCAGCTAACCGGATGGATGTTCTCACCAATCAATAAGAAAGAATGGATAGCCTTTCAACAAGGGATTCAATAGCTCCTTCTTCTCTGCCTCTATACTAGTAGTTCTTCTTTTCTTCTTCAAGTTCAAAGAAAGAATAATTTCATTGCCTACACCCGCCTAGGAGAATACCAAGCTAGCTACCGGAAAGCGAAGCAGAAAAAGCATTTGAAGAAGAGAGAAGACGAGCCGACACCCAGAGGAGAATCTGGCATCGGCAAGGGACCGCTAATGGCCTAGCCCAGTCCCCCTTTCCTCGTTAACCTGGCCGAGCCGACACGAGTTCCTTTCCTTTACCAGCTTTTGGAGAGTAACCTTCTTCATTCCCCACCCTCAGCCCTTAACTCGGAACTAAACCCTTCCCTTTGGTTTGGGTTCAAGCTAGAATCTATGTTTTGTTAATAGTTAATATATATAGTAATTGGTTAGCTGACGTTTAGGAAAGCAAGGATTAGGGTAGGAAAGATGCTAATTCCTCTAAAAAAAGCATATGAGCTGATCGAGGCAGAAAGCTAGCTAAGGCACGAGGGGAGACCCTGTGGTCGGAAAAGACATGTGCTTACTAAGCTAAAGTGTAGAGCTATGGTAATAAGCTGTGCATGACCTTCAGATCATGGCTGGAGGAAAAACCGGTCGAAAGGTGTGGTCGAGTAGGAACGCTATTTACCAATAAGAATAGGAAAAAGACAAATCTATTTGGACTAAAGAAGAATGCGGTGCATACACCGAGCTAAGGACTAGAATTCCATTCCCGATACGTCTTATCTACTTTCTTCTTTCTTTTCCTCGTAGCCCAGTCTTATAACACCCTACTCTATTCCTTAGATTCCTTATTCAAATCTCGTTTCTTGTTGGAGTCCGTGGGATTTCATTGATTAGCCATTGGAGGACCAAAAGTCCAGTGCGGAAACCACCAGTCTAACCGTAGCTTCAGATCTTGGATATGCCGATCAACAGGTACTTCTAAGGATTGACCATTCAAAAGATATTTCTATTGTCACTATTATCTCTGTAGCCGCCCTAGTAGCATAAAATACAATTGCTTCTACTCCCGCTTCCATATATCTTCTGCTGTAAATGCAACTACTGGTTCATTGATAGTGTACACCCTTACCAAGGATGAAATGCCAGATTGAACTGATACTGTTGGCCATCATCCGCCTACGAGGTCTAGGGAATGAAAGTCTTATAGAGGAGACTGGCTTCGTAAGTAAAGTAAATGAATTAGAGATAGATAGCTCGGAGAAGCTGGAGAGGTGAATGAGTTACCAGCTACATAAACTATTCACTCTGATGCTACACCATTTCCTGCTTATCTTTGTACCGATATTGGAACTATTTCATATGTAAATTCCCTTTCTGGTATTGAACCAGTAACAAGATCATCCCTTTCCGATTCTAGAGCAAGAGGACCTTTCCTACCTTCTGATAGACAGCTTTCACTGCTACGGCTATTGGCTTTAGCTCTACTATGGCATTCCCTGTAGTTCTTGGAGTAAGAACTCCTGTTCCATCAAGTGATTTTAGGCAAACTGATTCTAGGGCTCACGATAAGATATAAATTTTTTCCTTTCCTTAGGGGGGATTTTGATTCCGGAAGTATGACTTTCTTAATTCAATTTTTCTGCTATTCCCATTGAAGCAGTAGTTGAAGTAGTGGCATTCAAAATAGAAATCTTTGTAAAAGTGCTATT
>CANUEY010463585.1:0-5000 GCA_948099555.1 Croton setiger | reverse complement strand
CTCTTTCTCTTTCTATATATATGGGTCCGTGCAGCATTTCCACGATATCGTTATGATCAATTAATGGGACTTGGCCGGAAAGTGTTCTTGCCTCTATCATTAGCTCGGGTAGTCCCCGTTTCTGGTGTTTTAGTCACCTTTCAATGGCTCCCTTAATTATGTGCGAGGAATTGCCCTCTTGAGTAATGGGAAGCGGGCTAGTCCCCGAAAATGCCCATTCTTTTCTCGTTGGGGATAAAAAAGAATTAGAAATAGGATTGAGATATCCCCATAATCGCTTACTAGACTTGACATGCTAGACTTCTAGTCCTGGAAAGAGAAGGTGGCAAAGCAAGAAAAGATGAAAGACGATTCCCCTGTGTCCCTACTGAACGATACTCTTTTTTTTTGAATCTTTAATGGTTTGAAAGAAAGAATTGAAAGCAAAAACCAGGATTCGGGTTCACTTTCAAGAGCAATCCGCAACTCTAGTTGAAGGGGTATTGGCCATTATGATTAGTAAAGGCTACTATGAGCAGAAAGGGACTACTTGGCTCATCCCAGCAGCATAGATCTCAATCGTTGAGAAGACCCCGCAATCCCCCTTGTTGGAACAGGATGGCAAACCCCACCAGTCAGCCTTAGACTAAACTCCCTTGAATAACTACCTAATTAATGGAGCTCTATCCCACATCTTATCGGTACCCTTGGTGACTCTTTCTTACGCCTTGTGACAATGATTCCTCACCAAAAAAGGAAAAAATTGCTTACTTAAAATAAAAGGCTTGCTCTTAGACTCGCTACCAAGATCCCCTCTGACTTCCCTTCCCCACAGTGCTTTCTTTAAGTCTGAAACCCCATTTGTGTCAAGACTGGGGATGGGGTTAGTCACTCCATTACTCTAGTATTAGGATCGACTTACTGAATCGCGTTACAATCCTTAAGGAAAAGAAAGACAAGAGGTCCTAGTTGAATTAGCTTCAAATCCTAGCATACTAAAGTCAGCATTCCCAAGGCACCAGCATAATCCGAGTGCTTACTCTCCACTCGCTAAGCAGTGAGATCTACTTTTAATTTTAAGAGATGTAATAGGGCTCAATGCGTCTAATGAAGGGATTTGAAGCTAGAGGAGAGCAAGGGAAGAGATGGAAGCTAAGCAGATCGCTTACAGGCCTTTCTCCACAGGAGCATCATCAATCTTAGGGGCCACCCTCTGGCCTTGATTCAGGCGATTGACCCTTAGCAGCACAGTAATGATGGTTGAAGACGGATAGCCGCCCGTAAAGTAAAGGCTTTAGACCATCGCGGAAGAGTTCAATTAGAGTCAGTAAGTCCCGACATAACATAATGGGAGCTTAAGTCTTCATGCCCAAGTGTGTTATCGTAAGGGGATCTGGTTGCTCATGCCTCTGTGGAGCTAATAAAGTAGGTTAATCTTCCTTCTTGACATCCGAGAATAGAACAAGCGGCCCCTCTAAATTATTTCCCTCAGAGGCTTTCCTTATGGAGTTGGACTTAGTTCAGTTTAAAGAGCCAAGGAGCGATCTCACTGAATGATAGAGGGTCTCTGGTATCTGGGATGGATGTGAAGCGGGTCCCTCAATCGATGCAGCACATGAATCTTACTCGGATCTATACATTGAGCTCAATCTTTTTAGCCTTATTTAAAACTTTCCCTCTCATCGAGTGGGAGAGATCAAACTCAAGCCCTTTAGCATAAAAATTAAAATGACTAACTATCGTATCGATTTTTAGAGCTAAAGCTAAATAGGTAGGGCCCTACTTATACGGCAATAATATAGCCCAAGAGCGGTTACTGGGATCACGAATTCCCTTTTTTTTTGCTTGATCCTGCGTAATCGTACTAAGATCGGGGATCCTTAACTGATGATTGGCATAGAAGAGACTATGCCAACCTCTTGATCGCTACTCCCTCTTAAATAGAAATTTATCACCGCCCTTTATGTTATGATATGAATGAAGCATGGAAAGGAAAGTAGCTCTCTATAGCTAATTTGAAAGTCTCCTCTCCTACGGATGATCAAGGCTTTCAAAAGCACCCAAATCTGATGAAGGAACTGTGGAATCCGCCGTTTCTTTCATTCGCTGAAAAACAACGCACCGAAAATAGAATAAAATAAAAAGAATCCGATGGATCATACATTGCACTACCCCACGGCTACCTTATTCCCTCTTGGCAATAGTCTGTCTCCTTTCTTATGTTCTTCCTTGATGAGTGGTGGAGGTAACCGAATTAGGATATCATTACTGGCACGGACTGCGCAAGAAATAGTGATCCTCTAAACAAAGAACAACATGATTTCCTTGCGCCCCACCTCCTTGAACACTTCGGGGTGTCTTTCTCTCGACTGTACTCGGCTTATCGAATATCCGAGTGGAATTGCCTTTTCTTTAGCTAGCTGGAGTCGCAAAACAACAGGTATAGCTTTGCTTGGAAGACTAGCGCCAACGCTCTATCTTGACTTTAGTAGAGGGGTTCTCCTCAAATGATGGACCAAGGTGGGTGGCCTCTCTCTGTTCTACCAACTGGCTAGAGCAGAAGCATCAGAAGCAAGAAGCGTCCACATAAGCAAGGGCTTAGTAGACTACCAGTAATATCAATAAAAGAAGGGCTGCAATTCGCCAATTCATTCGGATCGGGAAGAAGCAGGGCAGAGGGTGAGATAGAAGGGACAGGGACCTGTGGAGCTAGTTGAGTTTGTACGCTTTAAAGTAGGGGTGACTCAAACAATAAAATATCGAACTCATTGACTAAGAAATGCCATCAAGCGCCCCAGTCTCAGAACCAGAAAAAGTTGGGGAATTGAATGTGATAAAGCAAGTCCAAATGCAATTTGATTGCAGTGCGGTAAGGGGTCAGTCAACCAATAAAATAAGGAAATTTTTTCAGGGGCTACGGCTAAGCTCTCTTTCTCGCTAATAAAGCGGTGCATCCTAAGAGATCGGCATCATACTCAGGACTGTGTCGAGCAAGGGATTTGAATTCCACACGCCTACGAAGCATTCAGTTTAGTGGATATATTTGTAGCGCACCCACTGCTTCCTCAAACCCACATACAAACCACTCATTTTCCCTGTCGTTTCTTCTCATTACCTTATCCCAACTCAGGTCTCTATGCATGAAAGATAAGTCATGCAATGCTACCAAAGCTTTGGTCACGTATTTTAATGCCTCTACGAGTTGGTCGCAATTTGTTGGCTTACATTTGACTTCTCGAGGCTTAAACACCAACACCAAATCTTTCTCCAGTGATCGGAATATGAATTCTGCATGTGGGATTCTTTGGTCAAGATAATCGTATATTTCTTTGACTGCTGCAAATTTTCTTCTGTTGGTGAAGAATCTTGTGACAGTGTTTGGTGTCATTTCAATAATATTTCCATTACCTATATCAACTCTTTCAAAGTCGCTGAAAGTTAACTGCTTAAAAGTTCCTCCATTGTTGATACTGTTGAGGCAACGTTCGGCCAGTAATGGCAGTAACCCAGCTATTCTGTAACATGGTACTAGGGCTTTTAGTCTTTCAGCTGGAGAAGACAGGTCTAATGCATAAAGATCAGTACGGGTTAGTTCTGATAACTGAGCTTAAAATATCAAAAGAGACGCCTCTACAATCTAACAGTTCAGTAGAAGTAGTGAAGAAGTGTTCTTTGCCTTGTGGTAGGTCTCTGTAAACATCTCTTCTAAGTGGGAAGCGAAATTCTTCTGGTGGTGGTTCTTGTAAATATCATGAAAGAAAAAATAAGCTTGGAAGTGCAGTTGGTGGCACTCGAAGACAACCCACGTAATATTCACTTGGATCTTGATATTCCCACGGAGGAATTGCTGTTCAAGAAACACATTATTATCAGGCTCAAAACATTAACACATGCATACATCTCATAAATAGAAAATGTCCTAGGCTAGGTAGAGAATTTCCCAATTCCAAACATTAAATAATCACTACATGATGGAAAAATGGGTTGGGATTCATAAGCCATGATAATAAACTCACATCTTATGGAGGGTTCTATTGATAGAAGCTGAACTCTTTCTATGAAACCTGGTATAAATAGAAACTTGTGAGATGTATATTCCTAGACTGTTGTTTTAAAAATTGTGAACTGTTAAGACAAAGACATTTAGAAGAAGAAGCAGAAGCTGATGAGGAAGACTTTCTTCTGCCAAAGACTTTGACTTGTTGTCCAGAAACGAATCTATCAACTGAGAAACCTTTTAGAAAACCATCTTCAAAAGCCTCCATGGTGCAAGCTGCCATGGAAGAATCAAAGAAAGTAAGCTCATCTGCATTTAAAAAGCTTGATCCTTGAAGTCTTACTCTTCCTCTATGGTGTTCTCCTTCTTCAGCCCATAAACTCATAAACTCACAGATTCTTCCCAAGTCATCCTTATTTTACCGATTCGACGTAGCTCTTTCGAAGATGAAGAAGCACCCGCAGCAACGTCCATTGAAGATTCAAACCCTAATAAACTCCCTCGACTATTATAATGAAAGTCCAGTTGCTTTGATTGCTTTGACCTTGCTGCAACGAAGGAGAAAAGTTTAAATCTTCAAAGAAACCACAAGAGGAAATGTAAAAAAAGAACGGAACTTTCTTTACCTGGATGGGAAAACTCAT
Source organism: Croton setiger (assembly GCA_948099555.1). NCBI lineage: Eukaryota > Viridiplantae > Streptophyta > Magnoliopsida > Malpighiales > Euphorbiaceae > Croton > Croton setiger. The sequence goes on along the minus strand of CANUEY010463585.1, from coordinate 380 downwards.
CTTCTTTGAAAGGAGGAGGTGGAGGGAGAGCTCTAGTTGGTGCAAGATGAGTTCTACCATCATCACCAGAACTAATAATAGGCGGTCCTCTGCTTTGAGAAGTTCTCATGCGAGAACCCATAAATTGAGACAATTCATCAAACACTTCCTCGTCAAAAGAAGCAGGCAATTTAAGGTCTTTCTTTTCATGAGGCTTGAGTTTAAAATAACTAGTCTTTGCTTGACCTCTCTCACCGCCTCTCTCCCATTCATAAACCTTTATAAACTCGCCTAGCATGTTATCCCATTTTGTACCCGCCGTTTTTGCATTTCTATTTACTCCATGCCTTTGCAAGAATTCTGCCACTTCTCTATCTTTATCAGCTCTCGTTTTTCCTCTT
>CANUEY010463164.1:0-56046 GCA_948099555.1 Croton setiger | reverse complement strand
CAAATGTTAGCTCAAAAGTTTACTGTAATATATCATAATTGAAGCAAAATCCAAGTGCTAACATTTGGTTTATCTAGTGCAAGCAAACTTCATTCTGTAACTTGCAAGGCACATATCATGCCTCATGCAATTTATTCCTATCCACATGCCAGCAAACTATTTAGGAATTTCCACTTTAATACTTTTTCTAAAGAACTTTTTCATGGATTCTTCCCAAGTGCATAAAAATATCCTAACAAATCAGAATCAAATTGATCTTTGTATAAAGACCAGTTGGGACTAAGATTTTGTTCATGGAATGGGAAGTTTTTTACACCATCGTAAATGAGCTCTAATCATTTTTACAAAGTTTGATTAATGGTGGTTTTTCATATTTCTTCAGGACTCAATAGACAGGCATCTTCATATCAAATAAGTTCTCGTTGGTCAAAAATTTTATTTCTATGTTGTGAGGATTTAATCTCAGTAGTTGGATATTTTTCCATAGCTGAATGTACGAATTTTTTCTGCATTAGCTGTTGATCATACAAATAAATATTCTCTGTATTTTAAATTGGTAGAGTATAATTCCTAATTATCACCTCAAGAACAAATCCTTCATTGAAATTCAATGCAACAGCATAAGCATCAAGAACATGCATTTGACACATGCAATGCTTTTTCAACAATGCAAATCCAAAAATAAATCAGATTATTTTACATTAATCCCACTAGCACTTAATATTGTATCAAATATGCACATCACATTCTCAGTAAAATGAACATCATGAAGTTAACTATTGTAATTTTTTTCTGAACACGGATTTTACTGTATTTGAAAGTGTAGGTTAAAGAAAAAAAAAAGTGCAACCATTCAGGTTTACAAGTGAATTTGAGACTCCATGCATGTATTTACTTTTACACATGCATTATGTTCCACATATCTTTTGTGCAAATACATGTAAAATTCTAGAGAAAATGAGCATAAGCTCTCATGCTATCAATGAGAGGTTATGAATATGACAATGCTTCACAAGCATGGTAAAAGAAAACTTAATTAAAGAACATAAAAAACAATAATAAAGTAGAGAAATATGAGAGTTCATAGATTCATAGAAGAATATCTGACCAATAGAGGCAGGAGTCAAGGACAGGTGGCCATCTCCAGGGTAAGAATTGTCCTTTCCTTCATCAAATGTAAGTATGGAAGCAAGTACAATTCTTCTCTTTTCTTTTCAATGGGTCCCAGAGGCTTAGGATTCGTAGGTGCAGCCGGCCGTCTTATGCCAATTGAAGATGAAAGAGAATTGGGCCCCTCTTTTATATTATACTATGTGGGCTGAATAAGTACCAAACTTACTGAAGGAGACAAAAGAGAATGTATTCCTTATTCCATTCCTTGCCTTCAAACAATGTCCAAGGACAAGCATCTTTCCACCATTTTTCTCCTACTTTTTTTTTGCCTTGTTTGATATCTAATTCCAAAGCTTTCAGGTGCTGTAGTCAACAGAATCTTCTTCTACATTCCCCAAATATAACCAATTAAAACAATGTTTCATATGCCAGTCCGCTATATGTGACATGGTTAACATTCAAATTTCAATTAAAGTCCAATTATATAATATGATTAGCTTCGCCATGTATATTGACAACTGAAAAACGTCTCTGAGAATCTTCCCTGAGAATGAGAGGGCGAAGAAGGTCTCAACACATAGAGATAGTGGATTCCCCTAATCCAAGTCAGAAAAATTCCTCTCATATCCTGGAATAAGATTCTTACTTTTGCTAGGTGGACAAATCCAAATGCACAAAACTTAAAAAACTCAGGTGGATCAATTCTGGTATCTAATGCAAGGCGTAAATGTGTTTTGAAAAGTTAATGTGCATAAGAATTCAAATAGGTAGTACTTGAAATAGAAAGTGGAGTTAGAGAGAGGGCCCACAGTTAAACAAAGTAGGAAGCAATATCTCTTTTGAAGTCACTGTGAATATTGAATTAGGTCAGGTCTTCCATCAACTCCCTCCAAGATTCTATACCTCATTGGCTTTCTCTCACTAGTTGGGTTTATAAAAGCCAGGTTGAGCAAATAATTTGTTTGTGAGCATCAACTAAAAGAGAAAAGAGATAAGCAAGGGTAATTGAAGACAATTTAACTTAGAATCAGGTAATCAGATTGTCCACAAAAGAATCAAGTTCAACATTTTAGGAAGTAACAGATTGGATCAAACAAGGAAAAGAAAGCATCAGGTAAAACACATAATTGATCTTGACAACAATAATTCAATTGTTTCTACTTCCTCATCAAGCTAAAATTATATCGGATTTCTAATAGATTGAGATGTACCATCATCATCAACACCAAGGGAAGAGTATCCATTCCTCTTCAAGAATGCAAATCCCTCCAGAAAGGCATTTGTTCCTTCCAGGTGGGAATGGCCCTGGAGATTCTGGACTCGTCCTCTCAACTGATGCAAAGCCTAGACTAAAATGGACGCCAGACCTCCACGAGCGGTTCATTGAAGCAGTCAATCAGCTTGGAGGAGCAGATAGTAAGTATAGAAGAAAATTCATAATTCTTGTAGTAAAGTACAATAATCATCAGCATATTCAACCACTGTTATTTTACTTTGCAGAAGCTACTCCAAAAACAGTTATGAAACTTATGGGAATTCCAGGACTTACCTTGTATCATCTAAAGAGTCATCTACAGGTAACTTACGCACGCCATCTAAGGCATAATCTCAACAACTGATATGTTTTCAAAAGTACTTCCTAGATTTAAGTCTATCACACATAGCCATCTAGCCAATAATATGTTACAGGAAAAAAAGAAAAAAATTTGCCTTTCTGATTTCTATTGTATGGGGATCTCATTTTCATTTCTGTCAGATGAAAGGGAAAAATGAAAACAAATAAAAAAAAAAGAAAAGAAAACAAAAGAGGAGCAGCTAAATATTTAATTGTAATCACTAATTAGCAGGGATCGAACAGCCTATGCAAGAAAAGAGCCAAGCATGAAAATAATGGCCAAACATATTTAAATAATATGATGTCGATCTGTTATTCATTTTCACTGGATGAATTACTAACTCAAATCATTGTTTTGGCAGAAATACAGGCTCAGCAAAAACCTTCATGGACAAGCTAATAGTGGGAGCAACAAAATTGGTGAGAACACAATATTGCAAAGCTATCTCCAAATACTTTTAAATATTTACTTGGAAATATTAAAATATGATCCCATTGGTACAGGTGCTACTGCTGTGTCAAGTGAAAGAATTTCTGAATCTAATGTTACTCATATGAACAATTTAAGCATTGGATCTCAAACAAACAAGTATGAACACAATCCTTTATTTCTTTTATCTGTTTCTCTCATATTATGGAAAATTCTTACAATCATGATTATTTAACCACAGAAGCTTGCACATAAGTGAAGCACTGCAAATGCAAATTGAAGTGCAGAGAAGACTACATGAGCAACTTGAGGTACAATACTTAAAGAGCGAAAATAATGTACTATAGGAAAGCCAGTAAATTACTATTATTACAAAAAAAAAAAAAACTTCATTAGCCATAAAATGGAAGCAGAGGAAACAAGTAATCTATTGTTCTTATTATAAATTATTTCATAATATTAAATGCAGGATGCATACTGAAACATATCTGAGTTGAAATATGAAGCTTCTTGTACATATGCCTTTTCTTTAGAATGAAGCATTTTACTAACATTTTAATAACGTGTTCTGAACTAAACCAGGTACAGCGACATTTACAGCTTCGTATAGAGGCACAAGGGAAGTACCTACAAGCAGTGTTGGAGAAAGCACAAGAAACCCTAGGAAGGCAAAATTTAGGAACCATGGGACTTGAAGCTGCGAAAGTTCAACTCTCTGAACTAGTGTCCAAAGTCTCCACCCAATGCCTAAATTCAGCATTTTCAGAGCTGAAAGAACTGCAGGGTCTCTGCCCCCAGCAAACAAAAATGGGTCCACCAACAGATTGTTCAGTGGACAGCTGCCTCACATCCTGTGAAGGATCACAAAAGGAACAAGAAATGCATAATACTGGGATGGGGTTGAGACCCTATAATGGTACTGCTCTCTTGGAATCAAAAGAGATGGCAGAAGAACACATGCTACGTCAACCGGAACTCAGGTGGGGAGAAGACCTAAAAGCAAACAAAATATTTCTTTCGCCATTGGGAAATAATGCAGAAAGGAGAGTTTTTTCTCCAGAAAGAAGTTCTAGTGATTTATCCATGAGAGTTGGACTCCAAGGAGAAAGCAGGAACCCAAGTAATAGCTTTTCTGAGGGAAGATACAAGGAAAGGAATGATGATGATAATTTCCCTAACCCGACTAGCAAGACAACCGATTCAATTAAACTACAGAATGAGAATATATCACCAGGATATAGATTGCCTTATTTTGCAACAAAACTGGATCTCAACAGCCACGATGAAATTGATGCTACTTCAAGTTGCAAACAACTTGACTTAAATGGTTTCAGCTGGAATTAATATAGCACTGGGAGGTAAAAGTACAGGACACAAGAAGAACAATGAGGCATCTAATTCTGAATGCACGTTAGAGCAGGAGTATAATCTACATGACAACCTGCAGCTTCCTCATTTAGGACAACACTCGGATGCAATCAATTCAGTCCAAATGAAATAAGTCGGACCAGAAGTACTAGCATGCATTTAGAACCAAGCAGTGTAGATCAATCCAACATATGTACTTTTTCTTTCTTATATATCATTAAGAGTTCATGCACTGAGTCCAATAATAATAATAATAATAATAATACTAATAATAAAATAGTAGATTGATGCAAATTTCATAATCAGAATTTTCAATTCAAACTGATTAAAGTGATTGTAGTCGATGATGCATAACAACAGCTTACAATTTCTTTTTCCTGGTAATGTCAATAACACTATCAATCATCAATTTAAACAAATCTACATAAAGAACCCCATTATGCAACCAAAAAAAAAAAAAGAGAGAACTCCAAAACCAGGATTCAGTGACCAAAACATGAGAATGAAAATAAGAATTCAAGAACAGAACGGTTTTCCAACCAAAGAATGCCTCCCGATATAGAGTCATTAGCTTGGCTTTCTGGAATTTGACATCAAAGGTCGTATAACTATTAAACATTAAAAGGTCTTAAAAGAACTTAGGAATATCGCCATTCACCACTAATTTTGCGTTCATATATTCAAAAGTGTTAAACTGAGAAATTGAAGTGACTACAAAATTGCCGAATATGAAAATAAACTATATACAAAATTTAAGCTGTCACAATTACATCTCCTTTTCACTGTTTTCAGAACATTATTAAAGGACGTGTACCTTGGGATTATCCGGTGAAGCTCCGATGTGAATGAAGGGAAGGCCTAACATGCTACATGTCTGTTACGGATATTGACCTTTACAAAAGACGCCGTTGTGACCGCAATTTCCACGGATCTCCATTGGAGTTCTGGAGTTTCAGAAGGTTAGTTGCTTCTCGGTTTGGGATCTCACCTAACACACCGTGGAAGCTCCTGAATAATCCGGTTGAAATTGTTTGAGTGGGGTGGTTGGGTGTTAACGTAAATAATTTCGGGACAGCGGTAAATTTAGTGCCCAAACTTTACAAAATGTTGTGATATTTTTTTTTTTTTAACAATCAAATTCTTGAATTATTTCAAAAAGCGGAATTAATCATTAAACTATCACATCAGATTACCACCAAATTCGTGGATTTTTGAGCCAACGAAAAAATCCATATGTAAATGATTAGGCATCCGCATCATTAGACTATCATATCGGATTACCACCAAAACTCAATTACTAAAATGTCCTTACTTACCCTCAATCTAAAACGGCGCGTTTGGTACCGTATTTCTTATTCTTCGCTTGTGTCGTTCAAAACGCTAAATAGCGATGAGGGGTTTTCTTTGTATTGGTTCGTAACGAAAATGGCAGAGAGGAGGATGGTGATTGAAGGGTACAAAACGAAAGAGGAAGGAGGGATATTGAAAAGGGTTCTGTTTTTTGGCTTTGTTTTGGACTAGTGAGAGGAAGAGGAATATCGATTGGAAAGGGCTTCCGATGGTGAAGAGGATTGATTGATATTCTTCAATTGATAGCGATTTACAGAGAAGGATCAATCAGAGTTTCTTCGTCTAAAGGAAGCTTTTGGGTTCGAAAATAGAAAAAGAAAATCTATTAGATGAAGCACATCACAAAGCAACTCAAAAATCTCTTGAAGAAGTTGAGCTTGGAAAAGTTTGAGGGAATCTTAGGTAAACCTCTAAATCCTCTGTTTATTCATTGTGTTTTCTGGTTCTGGTTTGAGTTCAATAAGTGTGTTTGTATGTTTGGCAACCAGATTGAGTTATAATATGTTATACTTTGTTTTAGTTTTGGTTGAATATTTGCCCTCAAACTTGGTTTTGTATTTTCTTTGTTTATCTGGTCTTGATTATTGTGCTTAAATTTCAGTCTTGAACTTTGTGTTGGGCATTTCAATTTTGTTTTTCAGCTTCTCAAATATGTATGAGAAAATCGCGACTTGTATGTTTTTTTTTTCTTTGAAACCCTTCTTGCGAATATGAAAATTCTTAAGCACCTTCTTTAAGGTTAAAGCAGCTGAAATCTGTTTGGAAATTCCATGTTTTTAAAAGTTTTGATTCCGCGTCCATTTCGTTTTCTACCGTTGAAATCTGTTCTTGATTTTGAGAAAATTAGGTTTCAAAAAAGACGTAAGTTGAGATTTGGTTAGATATTTGAGAAAATTAGGTTAGATGTTAGATATTTTAGAATATTTTGTTAGATGTAAGTTGAAATTTGTTCTTGATTTTGTAAAAATTAGTTTTCAAACAATTATCCATCACTAAATACCATCAATTATTTGTTGTTGAACATTATTCACTAAAGCTCTATTGTTCTCTCACAAAACTTCTGGCTTGTAAATTGCGTATGACACGTTTGTTCTATTTAAGTGCAGGTTTGTCCAGTCTGCAGCACAAAGGTTTTGAAAGGAAAGGGAAGGGAAGGACGGGGAGGAGAACAGGGGTTTGGTAGCTGTTGGAGGTCCTACCGGTGGTTTGGGCCGATGATAAGAGCAGAGTAGGTAGTTGGCCGTTGGCTAGAGTGGTGGAGGTGGTGATTTGAGTAGATCGCAAAAAAGACTAAGTGAAGGGATGAACATTTTTTGTTTTTTTTTTTATTTGTTCAATGTGGGGAATTGGGCATTTTCTTTTTTATTTTAAGGGTAAAACTGATATAATAATGTGAGGTTTGACAACGTGGATGCCAGTCATTTCCACGTGGATTTTTGTCATTTGCTGCAAAATTCATGAATTTCCACTTTATATGTCACATTTATAACATACACTTCATTATAATTTTTTTAAATAGTTCAGACACTTAATTGTAAAAAGAAAAAAAAAAAAGAAACCCATAATAACCAAAATCATAGCCAGTAAATAAACCATTATCCCAATAACTTCAAAATAGCCAATTTTTATTTATAATGATATGCCAATGGGACTGTGTTATGACCTATGACATGTGGAGCATGATAATAGGGGAATTAGACGAATTAGTGGGTTTGGAACTTGGCAATTTGTCTTGCCTCTACGTAATAAAAGCATTTAGCTAGTAGGATTATTTTATTTTTGGGTGCAAAGGACAACTATATTGCCTGCTGCAACTCTTTTGTAACTTTTAACATGTTAAACTGCATGTATCAAAACTTTTAGACAATTATGTTCATATGTATGCCCACACAAATCAAAGTTATGGCAGTAAAGGTGGATTAGAAGGGGATTGAAATTCTCAATCCTAAAAATTCGTAATTCTCCTCGTGTTTGAGAGATAAGCCGAACATAGTGTGGTTATAGTTATGTAGTTTACGTCCGAATAGAAATGAATTATAGTTAACATCATTTAGTTAACATCATTTATATCACCTTTTAAGTCATTAAGAGTAATTTTCAAAAGAAAAAAAATAGTTAAGAGTAATTATGTTTATTAACAAAAATTGTTTTGCTATTAACAAAATTTTTTTACCATTTTCTTTTTTTATTGATAAGTTCAATTAAACATAATTTTTAAACTTATTATTTCGTTGGAAGAGAAATTCTTAGATAGATTATGTCTACCACATCAGATGTAGATTAATCTAATGAAAATGATATCATTTAAAAGTTTAAAAATTTACTATGTCAGTTTAATATTAACTTCTAAATAAATTTTAAAATAATTATGACATAGTAGATTTTTATTAGGTGACAAATTTTCATTGGATTAATTTGCTACTAATATGCTAGACATAGTCTATCTAAGATTATTATTATCATTTTCTAGATACTGGCTCTTTTTTTTTAAAGTAAATTTGTGAGACATTTTATTCTAAATATACTAAATCATAAATAGAAAAGTGACAGAAAATCTCTCCAAATCATAAAATTTATCGAAATACATAAGTTCAATTAATGGATGAGTTACACTATTAGCATATCGCCTCACAAACCTAAGATTACTACTCAACTTGAAGAATAGAATTTTACAAATCATTAATAATTAAGCTAAAGACTGAGAGATCTTCATAATTAAGAATGTGATAGTCTAAATATAAGATTGAACATATGAATCTATAGTGAGTGAATACCACTCTTCCTCTTTAATCCATACCAAGGCTTCCGTAATGGCCATCCCTTCCACTTCACGAGGTTCAAAATTACCCACAAATGACTTCTGAAAAGCACTAACAAAATGACCCTAACTACTTCGAACAACATAGCCGAGGCCAACATAACTATCAAAACAAGCTCCATCCACATTGACTTTCAAGTACCTGTGACGGTCGCGATCAGGAACACAACTCTACTGTACCAGGAGCTTGAGTACGAACAATTTGGGCCAATGAGATGCTTACAACCCAAATTCATTGGCCAGGCCGAAGTCTATAAGCCAAGCCCACAAAGGAAACTGTCCAAAAATCCTAAAAGCCCAAGCCGAAACTACAAGACGAAACTCCGATCTAGCCTAGGAGTAAGCGAGAGCAACCTATCCTCCTTTCTCGACTGCGGACTGTTTTTGCATCTCCATCTCCTAACTTTTCTCTTCTACACAGACTACCAAAAAGAAATTGTAAAAGAAAAACCCTAGAAACCAGACCCTTTCACTGACCCATAACAAAAATAAGAAGAAACTAATTTGTACTATTTTCTCTATTGATGATAAAACCTGCCAATCCCCTTCACGTTTCTGAAATTCCACAATGGGAGCAAGCCGTAAACTACAAGGCGAGATTGATCGCGTTCTGAAGAAAGTCCAAGAAGGCGTTGATGTTTTTGATAGCATCTGGAACAAGGTTACTGTTCTCCTCTTCTTATTTGTAATAATTCTGTTCTGGTAGAAATTCAGTTCATGGATCCAAAATCACTTCTCTTACTAGTTTGGAGTGTAAACAACTGTCGTGCGTCAGTAAAAACTCTATTTTTTTTTTTCCTTTCGTTTTGTATAGTCCTCTGTGTGATTGTTTAGAAGATGCTGGAAATTGAACGAAAATCGACAATCTGGAACCTAATACTTTTCCTCAATCTCTAGGAATAGAGAATGCAGCAGAATAAGAGGAAATAAAATTAGTTATTGCTATATCTTAAATTCGCATGCATGCAACACGACATTCTAATATTTGAATGCTTTATTTCTGAATGGTGACGGAAATTTTCTTTTGTTCCTTTTTGTTTTCAGTACTCCTCTCTTTGATTGCTTCAGAAATGCTGGAAATGAACGAAAATGAACAATCCAGAACCTAAGTTATTATTTATTGTTTTAATTAACAAGTTGCAGCGTTCTGTCTTTTTTTTCTTTCTTTAATTTACCCTTACGATACCTGGAAATATAAAATGCAGCAGAATAAGAAGAAATAAATTTCGTTCTTGCTATCTCTTTAATATCTAATGCATCAACGTAGCATTCTAATAACTGCAAATGCATTATTTCTGAATAGTGGTGAACCTTCTATTTGTTCCTTTTTTTTTCCAAGTAGCCCTCTGTTTGATTTCTTAGAAAATGCTTGAAATTGAACGAAAATCAACAACTTCAAACCTAACTTCTTAATTAGCAAGTTGCATAATTTTGGCCTTTTTACATATAAGCTCACCTTTTCAGTGCCGAGAAGTAGAAAATGCAGTAGAGTAAGACACTGAAATTTTGTTCTCGCTATCTCTTATATATCTTGTGCATGCAACATGGCATTCTAATAACTATAAATGTTTTCTCTTTTTTGAGGTTTACCTTTACTGTCAATTTCTATGTCCTTGGTGATAATTGCTAATCTGAAAATTAGTTACTGGGAATTTGAGAGACACGTGGTCTTAGTGAATGAAATTTATAAATGTGGAATGATTCCAGCATGCTGTTTTATAGATGTTATTTAGTTATAGAAATAGAAAGAAAATTGGCTGCTGAAAATCTGATAGTAGCATTGCCACATTTTGTTTTGCTGTTGACTGTTATAAGTTCTATTTTATTTCCTTATCAACTTAAATCTAATTTAGTTGGATATTGGTTTGAAGATATGTTGTATATTAAAATCTCTATGCTTTAGGTTTATGATACAGACAATGCAAATCAAAAAGAGAAATTTGAGGCAGATTTGAAGAAGGAAATAAAAAAGCTGCAGAGATACAGGGATCAGATCAAAACATGGATTCAGTCCAGTGAGATCAAGGATAAGAAGGTCAGTCTCTTTATTTCAATATTTTATCCGTAGAATTTGAAGTATGTTAATATTTGCAAACCTCATGGATGAAGTATATTTGAGTCTAACTTTTTTATTGACTTCTTTAGATATCTATCCTAAATCAGTATTGATAAGGTTAGATTGATGTAAAATGACATATATTTCATGATTTATTTAACATTTATTGATCTTATGATATTGTTGTTAGTTATTCATTTCTATTCTTTTCTGTACTCGAGATCCCCTAGGGCCTAGTTTCAGTTTCAAACATGTTATCAACATAGTCTTCAGTTGCTTTCTTGTTCCTGATGCAATTTTCACATCAACTATTGAGTATTATTTAGATTCTTCGGTGGCTTATAGTATCTCATATGTGTTTATAACTTCAAATTGGCAGTTTCCTGTTTATAATTCTTAATATTATGAATAAGATGTGTTGGTTATGGTATTTTCATTTTCATCTTGTTGTCTTTGTGTTAAATTGTTTGGTGTTAATTTAATACTGCTAGGTATGATGGAAGTTTTTTATGCTTTTTATTCTGTTCACATTTTTACTAGTTGATGGGGTATCCTTGTCTTTTAATTCAATTTCACATAGGTTAGTGCTTCATATGAGCAAGCTTTGGTGGATGCTCGTAAGCTTATTGAGCGTGAAATGGAGAGATTTAAGATCTGTGAAAAGGAAACAAAGACAAAAGCCTTTTCTAAAGAAGGATTGGGCCAACAACCAAAAACTGTAAGCAACAACATTTTTAATGTCTTTTTAGTTTTAATCAAAATGCTGACATGCAAATACACTTTTTGAGGTTGATGAACCTCCTCATTTTACTTGTTTGGTTTGTAATCTCCTCTTAAAAAATTGTTCTCTGAAGCATCATTGATCCCATCATGTACATTGGGTCCTATTTCTTAATCTCATCTAATCCTAATAAAGAGTTTGACACTAACAATTATTTCTAGAGTTATAATTTCTTGATGTTTACTACTTTTATGGCCAAAAATTGCTTAATAATGTATTTTTCTTGGCAGGATCCAAAGGAGAAGGCGAAATCAGAGACAAGGGATTGGTTGAACAATGTGGTATGTAAAATTATAATCTATTGTTTTTAAAATCCACTTCTTCACAAATGAGCTCTTTTGCAAATTGCAATAGTACTGGATTTGTCTTTTTAGACTTACAATGTTGTAAGTTTGGAGCCCTTAGTGGAAGTCTGATTGCCCGAAAGAAAAAAAATTCTTGCAGTTGGTATAAAATGCTCATTACGAAGCAGTAACTTGCTTGTACAGTCTATATACTGTGCATGATGTGTTTGTATCTGATTAGCATTGCAATTGTAAGAGAAATTTATCAAATGTGGATGATCTATTAATTGACCTGCCCCTTTTTTTCTTTTTGCATATGTTATATGCTCTCTTTCTCTCTCTCTCTATCTCTCTCTAAGTGCTTGTGTAGATGCTTTATCTTTAAAAATGTAGTACGGCAATAAGCTGTTTATGGGTGTACAACTTTTGTTTTTCTTTTAGGAACTAGGTTCCTTTTTCCATTTCTGTAATGTATCCTGTCCTTGATTAGGTTGGAGAATTGGAATCCCAGATTGATAGCTTTGAAGCGGAGTTGGAGGGGCTATCTGTTAAGAAAGGAAAAGCAAGACCGCCTAGGCTGGTAGAACAGGAAACAGATTATGCATTTTGACAATTAGTTTTCCCTTGTACAATTAGTAATTTATTTATATTTTTTGTTTCATTGTCAGACACACTTAGAGACATCCATTGTGAGGCATAAGGCTCACATAATGAAACTAGAATTAATCTTGAGGCTGCTGGATAACGATGAATTGAGTCCTGAGCAGGTCAATGATGTTAAAGACTTTCTGGATGACTATGTGGAACGCAATCAGGTTTGCATTTTTCAATTGTTTAGTAAAATCACTTTATTTACAATGCATTATTATCATGAATGCTAGATAGCACCACGAACACTAGTGAATATGCCTGGTTGTTGAAACTCGGCTTTCTTGATGGGAGATAGTTTCATGTCGTCTATATGTGCAACATAGTTTCATATTTTTGTTTCACGTAACCTTTATTTTGATCTTCTTTTGTTCCTGTAGGAGGATTTTGAAGATTTTAGTGATGTGGATGAGCTTTACAGCTCATTGCCATTAGATAAGGTGGAGTCTCTTGAGGATCTGGTTACCATTGGTCCTCCTGCCCTCGTCAAGGTAAACTTTGCAGGATGTATTTGATGTTTCCAACACTTTATTACGCTGGAGTTAGAAAACTGAATGTACTTTCAGTTATTTGTAATTTTCACTTTTGTTGTATTTAGGGGAAGTATAATGTCATGGTATTCCTAGTTTAGTTTGTTCGTCTTAGTTAAAATTTTAATATTTTCACAGGGCACACCAGTTCATAGCTTGAAGACACCTTTGGCATCATCGGCATCTCAAATACCCGTATGTTATTCATGCTGAATTGACAGTGTTAATTGTCTTTTGCATATTCTTGGTTAAGGACCATCAGAATATTGATGTCATGACTTTAGCCTCTTAAGATTTGTTATGAATTCTAACTTGTATTCCTTTATCTTTGATGATGATGTTTGTTTGGAAAAAAGGTTAGTTTTTCAATGTGCCATACTTTTCCTTGTCTCTCTTACTAATTTTTTTTATGGAATTGACGTTTGTTAGTCATGGATTAACAAGCTCTGATAGTTATGTTGCTAAAACTACTATGCTCAAGTGAGTTGGTTAGAGACACTCTGTTTTGGAATGTTAGTATTCTTTGATTACGACAATGTAATAATTCTTGGCCCAACTAAAAAAAGTTGCTTCAGTGGTCTTGTCCTGTTGTATTTTAAATGTTAAATGTTGTCTTGTATTCTATATTACAATTAAGAGTCTTCTGCTACATTACAATGTTCATCGTTATGCTTTGACAATATATAAACAAATAAGCATATGCATTCTGTAATTAGGTCTTAGGAGAGCTTTTTTTATGCTTTCTGTTAATTTTATATTCATTTGGACTCAAACTATTGTTAGTGTGTGCTTGTTTTCTCCAATTGTGATTCCACACACTTTTCTTTGATTTGGAGGTTTTCCTTCAAATGCCATTGTTTGCTAGCATGGAAATCTGGAATTGATGGCTTCTTATCCAGGTTACTGCTGCTCCTGCTCATCAGCAAGCTACTTCTGTTCAGGAGCAAGTTGATGATACAGCTTCACAGGATAGTAATTCTGATATTGTTTCAAGAACTCCGCCTGCAAAAATCAGCATGATTGGTTCTGCTGCATCTACACCAACTGTAAATCATTCAACTCCAGCTTCTGTGGTCATTCCACATACATTGTCTGCTGTGGCAAGCTCTTCAAGTCTTCCAGTTTCAACTCCTGTTCGCAGTGTATTGGAAAATGCAGCTGCTGCTGTTCCTTCATCTCCTGCAGCATTGTCTAATTCCACAAAGGAAGAAGAAATTGCAGGCTTCCCTGTCCGCAGACCATCGCCAGCTCTTTCTGATACTGGTCTAACTAGGGGCATTGGTAGAGGTGGCCTTTCTGGTCAGCCCTCTCCAACTATCCCTAATAGTCCTTCTGCAGTTCCAAACAATGGAACGCTTGGTGGAGTACCTTCAGCATCAGATATTGCAAAAAGAAATATATTATCAACGGATGACAGAGTTGGAATTAGCGCAATGGTGCAGCCTTTGGGTTCTCCACTAAGCAATCGGATGATCTTGCCTCAGACTAGCAAGAGTAGTGATGGAACTAGCATGGTAGATTCTAGTAATGCTAGTGAAGGTAATGGAATTGGTGGAAGAGTTTTTTCTCCTTCTTTGGTCCCTGGCATGCAATGGAGACCTGGAAGTTCCTTTCAAAATCAAAATGAACAGGTATTTCTTTTGTTTTATATTTATGCATTTTTGCTCTATTACATAGTTTGTTTACCATTTGGAAGAGTCTTATTAAGTGGAGGGTAATACTCCTTCAACATAAGATAAAAAAGGCAGTAACTTAATGTGAACTTATAATAAATAGCTGCACCTTATACTATATGAGTGTTAGGGGTCAATCCTTTGAAGTTCCTTATCGAAGCTTAAGCTATAAAGATTGGATGCCTGGCTTGCTAGGAGTACAAAATATGAAAATATTGAATGCATTGCAGTTTTAAGATTTCATAGAAAGGAATGAGGATAAGTAGCATATTCTGATGCAATGATTTGCTAAGAATTTGCACAAGCGTACTTGTAATATAAGGTGAATTTTCAAGATTGTAGTTTTGTTTGCTTCACACTTTTAAACATTTACATACAATGCCATGACTGTAACTAATGCACACATTTAAATGCAGTTAATATTTGCTGCTTTTTCTTATATTGATTCATTACTCAAATTGCATCCGTTCAACTACACCATGCTGACAATTATGTTTAGATGCTGGATGTTATCATTGAAAATCATGCCATGGTGCTCTCATCTTGAACTATATTTTTGTTTCAGGGGCAATTTCGTGCAAGAACTGAAATAGCACCCGATCAGAGGGAAAAATTTTTGCAACGTCTTCAGCAAGTCCAACAACAAGGTCACAGTACGCTTCTTGGTATGCCACCTCTTGCTGGTGGAAATCATAAACAGTTTTCTGCCCAACAAAACCCACTATTGCAGCAGGTGCTTCCTCTCACATGGATTTCAATACTTTGTCGTTTTAGCGATTGGATAAACCTAAACCTTAGCTTAATCGATTTCCAATACATAGCTAATAAATTTGTTGTATTTAGATAAATAGTTATTTTCTGCTATATTTTGTGTGGATTGGGAACATAGTCCGTAGTCTTCTTGAATCCATTGGTATAATTAAATATTTTAATTGGTTATTTTTAGGAAAAACATCCTTATTGTATATTTTTTCCTTTCTTTTGCATGACTAATAGGTTTGTATGTGAATGTATTGTGTATAACTTCTTCAATTATTGAATTTCAATATAACAATTGAAGTATATCATAATTTTTTGTTGAATGATGGAAAAGGAAAGAACTTGTATCCTGTCGCTGGTTTGACCATGCTGTTTATCACATGGTGACCATTAACATCATGCCTGTAGAAAATTCTCTTTTCTTTGCACTATTCTTTGACGGTCCAATTTATTCTTTCTTCAACTTACCTAGTTTGAAAATTAGTTTGATACCTTTTTTTTTTACTTCTTTTCAATTTTGTTGGCAGTTTAATTCTCAAAGCTCGTCTGTTTCTCCTCAAGGTAATCTGGGACTTGGAGTTCAGGGAACTGGTCTTAATGCTGTTACATCGGCTGCCTTACAGCAGCCAAATGCCATCCACCAACAGTCTAGTCAACAAGTTGTGATGTCAAGTGGTGCAAAAGATGCTGGTACTACTGAGCTTAACTTGATTTGCACGCTATACTGAAATGCATATTTCTTAATCCATGAATGAATAATTGCAGATATTGGCCTTTCAAAAGTTGATGAGCAGCAGCAACCTCAAAACTTAGCAGATGATTCAACCTCTGAATCTGCTCCTACCTCCGGGCTTAGCAAAAATCTCGTGAATGAGGATGAATTGAAAGCAACATACACAATGGATGCTCCTGTATGTTAGCCTTGCCTGCTGTATTATGATGTCTACAAATATGCTTCATAGGCCTAATAGTGTTATTTGCATGTCAATTTTTGAGTTTCCCCACTCTTCTATAATGCTTAAGTTCTTTGGCCAGTCACATCTCGCATCAATTTCAGCCCTTTCTTATTTCTGGTTGTCAGAACCTTAGAATCTTCATAACTATGAGCAAAATGTGTTGAATCAAGAAATTGGTGGCTTTGCATGCTATTGTTAAGGATTAAAGATTGAAAATAAGGGAATATAAATGTCATGGACTTCGTGCTCCTGAGACTAATATATAGAGTTCCCAATATCTTCAGGCAGGATGTCATCACCTTAGGATAAAGACAATTAAAGAATTTTCTTAGTTCTCTATTTCATTTCAGATATTTTTGCTTCCTCATCAACTGCTGTTGATGATAAGAGTTAACTAGTTGGGAATCATAGAGTCTTGTACTACTTTTCATGGCACTGGGTTTCTGAAATATTATTTCATAGACATACAAATCAGATGATCCCGTATGTTTGTTTAGCTCTTGCAAATTCCTCGTGTGAAGCCACCGTATTTTGGTGTTGTGACCACTATTTTTTGTTTAAGATATGATTTGGTTTTTAGCATGGTAGTTTGGTGTCATTTTAATGTTCAGGATGCCGTGGTCATAATTGGTTATTTGATGCAGACTGGGCAATCTGGTTCTTTGGTAGAGGCTGCACAGGTGCCAAGAGATATTGACCTTTCTCCTGGGCAACCCATACAATCTAGTCAACCTTCTGCTGGCCTTGGCGTTATTGGTCGACGGAGTGTCTCTGACCTGGGAGCTATTGGTGATAATCTTGGTGGATCTGCTGTGAATTCTGGGGCAATGCATGATCAATTGTACAACTTGCAGATGCTTGATGCAGCATATCACAAGCTTCCCCAACCAAAAGACTCAGAGCGTGCTAGGACGTATACTCCAGTATGGATTCCAGTTATCTTGATCTTTTTTAAGATCTGTTAAACTATTCTGTAACTTTATGAAAATAATAATATCTTGTCTGTTTATCTCAGAGGCATCCTGCGGCCACGCCTCCTAGTTATCCCCAAGTTCAGGCACCCATTGTAAATAATCCTGCATTCTGGGAACGGCTGACTATGGATAGTTATGGCACTGATACATTGTTCTTTGCATTTTACTATCAACAGGTGATATGGCATACAGTGTTAAGTAATTTACTTACCAAGGAAAATTTCTGTGTTGCTTGTTATCAAATTGGGTTTTTTGGCTGCAGAATACCTATCAGCAATATTTGGCTGCAAAAGAGTTAAAGAAGCAATCCTGGAGATTCCATAGAAAATACAACACATGGTTTCAACGGCATGAAGAGCCCAAAGTTGCAACTGATGAATATGAACAGGGGACTTACGTGTACTTTGATTTCCATATTGCTAATGATGACCTCCAACATGGATGGTAAGTTTTTTTTTTTTTTTTTTTGCTTTCCATTGCAGTTTTGTGAAGAAATTTTCATGTCCTCTGGTGGCTTTGCACACCATCACTTGTGTCTTTATTACATATGCACTGAAATCATGCATAGCATATGAAATATATCAAGTTGCATATTCTTCTGAATCTGTCCATCAATCTCATGATCCGTGTTCTGCAGGTGTCAAAGAATCAAGACGGAGTTCACTTTTGAGTATAATTATCTGGAAGATGAACTTATTGTTTAGAGGATATGGGATGCTATTAAAATGAAGCAAATTGATTCCTTGACTGTGCATTAACAGTACTGATGTCTTAGTTGATTCTTCCAGAGTTTTTGATTGGATATATTTGTAAATTGTGATTTGTTCATGCAGGAGAGTTTATGGCATGTATATTTTTACTCAAGTGTGCAATTATATGAATATCATATTGCCAATCTCCTTGGGAACTCCCTTTTTCAAATATTTATTTTATAATTTATTTCTTCCTAGAAAATCTGCTAAATATATAAACCCAGCTACTCATAACTGCGCGGGACTAGATAGTAATTGTGGATATTAAATTTTATATTGTTAAATCAAAATATAATTTTTTTTATGTGAGTTTATTATAGCACAATTTATATTTTATATATGCTTCAACAAACTATTTTACATGTTTTTAATATTTTATAAAAAGTCTAATTTACTTTTTTACCCTAAACTTTAAAATTATAATATTTTTACCATTTTTGAGATTTGGAATAAAATTATTCGGTAACAATTTCCCCACATCTAAGCTCTGAAATAAAAAAAAATAAAAAAAAAAAGTATTTTAAAGCTAACATATACTGTATGCATCAAACGGAAGAACGTCTAGTTAAATTAATTTTTTAGGAAATAAGTTGTACACATGCAATAAAAAGCATGCTTTATAATCCTAAAAAAAAGTCCTGCTTTACAGAGTTTGGTCAAACATATTATTCAGTTTACACCCTCAATTTTACACTCTTAACCATTTCTATTCTCGATTAAACTTTATGGCCATTGCACCCAATTCTGAAACTTTGTTTTCCGATTCTACTCGAATGAAATTCTTAGTTGGAGAATTTTTTAAAATCTATGAAAAAAACTAATTATTTTCTTAACATGTATGGAAAAGGAGAAGTATATGAATATATTGAAAATTAATAATAGAATTTTTTAAAGGAAAAAAATACTTCATTAAGTGTCAAATTGAAAACAATACATGGTGATGGAGGTACACCCACCCACAATATCAAACTTTAAAAATGAAAAATACAATTTTCAATGAACAATTTAATATCTGAAATATCAGGAGTGTTTTCCTCTCTAATTCTAACATAGTACCAAAACCCGACAAGTGCAAATGCTCAAAAATTCACTCCATCAACAAAGGAGTAGAGACCTAAACATTAACATGAGCAAAACAATTGTGGGAACCTGGTAGTCGGAAACAAATAACCTTTTAAATTGAATGAAATTGACACTTTTAAAAAACTATAATTTATTTTAAAATAAGCATGTAAAACTGTAATTCAACTCATGTATGCATTAATCATACATAATAACGCGTAACTTACATAGAAAAGGAGTTTATATATATATTAGTCAATCAAGATTAAGGTACGTACAGGTAAAGAAAACATTTTAATTAGTAACTTAATTAAGTTGTAATTAAAAAGATGCGAACCATTCAAAAAATAATAATTAAAAGATGTGGACCCCCAAATCTATTTGCTCATGCCATCATCGACTTATAAAAAGTTTAATAATATGATTATACTTTTTTCCTAAAAAAAAAAGAAAATGTAGTTTGTTGCTTACAATTGCAGTCTTAAAGAAGATTCATATAAAATGGGTTAGAGGCAAACGACAATTTGGTGAACTGGCCAAGTCATTTATGTATATATGGAAAATGAGAATGAGATGGGCAAACCGACTTTTATCCACAATTTTTGGAAGGTTCCTTCTGAAAGTGAAAGAGACATGTTCATGTCCTCAAATTGTAATGGATTGCTACCTCCCCATCTAACTATACCAATCATTCACAAATTTCCAAGAAATACAATTATTATTAAGGGTTTTATATCCCTACCAATTTGTACTTTTCTTTTTTCACCTTTACAAGTGGTGAAATTTTTGTGTTCAATACCATCGCAAATTCAGAGTGTGTATATATTATCCATAATTGTAGATAAATTTTTTATTAAAAAAAAAAGTTGGGCAAATTTAAGAAATACCACAATTAGATATTTTAATTTAACAAAATACTACAAAATGATATTTCTTCAAAAATACCACAAATAATTTCAATATTGTACAAATAACCCTAATAGAACACGCTCTCACAAAACCTAATTCAGCTTAAACATCTGCAGTATGTATGCATTTCTTCGTTCCTCTCTTTTCTTTCTCTAGCTAAACTTCACGATTGATCACCACCGCCACTAGTCGTCCGATGACAATTAGTTATGTCTCGTCCAGAGATGCTACAGCAAAAGAATTTATGATGATCACGTTACGTTCTATAATTGGTTTCGTGGTGATGAGATTCCTTGGATTTTCGTGAAATTGATCATTATCGTGGTTCTAATTAGGTCTGGTTGATTGTTGATAGAATCCTTAAATTAATTTGAGTGATGTTAAGTATATCTTCAAATTAATTTGAATTGAAAACTTTAAAACTTTTCTCTTGGAATAATTGATGGCATTGTGAATCAGATGTGAAGAATTGGTGGCGGGTCTCGGGGAAGAAGAAGATTAATGCAAACTTTTCATTCAGTCCTCCAATTTTTAAAAATTGCAAATAATCTTCTAAAAATTTATAATTTAATAAACAAGTCTAAAGTCATTAGATAATATAAGAAAATAAATTTATTTTTTAGAGTTGGTTAATAAAATAAAAAAAATAAGATAATATAAGAAAATAAATTTATTTTTTGGAATTGGTTAATAAAATAAAAGGAAATAAATTTATTTTCAAAGGAAGAGTTTAGTTTTATTAAAATTGGAAGTGAATTAAAAAAGTGGAATTACTACTAAAATGTAAATTGGCAACACAGGAAGATATAAAATGATATATCAAAGTTGGAATCAAAATCTCAAAATCGAAGGGAAAATTATAGTTTCCGCAAGAAAGAAAGTGAATAATTTGAAGTTTGCAATCTCAAAAAGAAGCACATGCCATTAGGGTTTGATGTCGGGCGCCGACCACCTCAATCCTCATCACTTTCATCTTTGCTTACTTCAAACCTAATTTTAAATATTAATAATCAAACAATAACTACAACCCAACGTTTATATTTTCAAATGTTCTCCATATTAATTCTTTTTATGATTTTATTTATGTAATAACTTATATTTATAATATGATATGAATCAAAAATTTTCATTCATTAAATATAAATTTAAAATATTTTCATTTTAATAGTATATAATTTGTCAAATACTAGAAAATTTTAATTAATTGATTTAAAAATTTTACAAGTACATATTATACTATAAGAATTTTTGATTCAGCTATTTATACCGGTTGATAACTGATAGCTGATTTGGATTAATATCTGCTAAAAATACACAATAGTTATGATTAAAATATGAAATTATCCATAATCCTAACATAAATCAGCTATTAGCTGAAATGAAAAAATTTCGAATAAAAACTTATTGAATAGCCGCTGGTTTGAATAAAAACTTATTGAATAGCCGCTGGTTTTAAAATTTATCAAACACTTAAACTATAGCTTTTAAGTGTTTAACCATTATCAGTTATATAAAATATCTAAATCAAACACCTTCTATATTTTAGAAAATTAATTTTCTATGTGAAGATTGTAAGAGAATCAAAGCGTTGTAGAATAGCTTGAGATTGGATTAGAGTACCCAACAAAAAGCTTAGGTTTGTGGAGGGTAGTATATATATTTTTTTAATCTCACTAAAATATCATTTTATGAAAATAAGAAGTAATAATAAAATTTTAATTATTATTATTATTATTTTAAAACAAATTTATGATTATCTTTTATTTAGTGAGAAAAAGAAAATTATTATTTTGTGACAAATTTTATTAAAAATTTTTATTTTATGAATACTTTTATAAAAAAAATATTTTTTTATGATAAAAATTTTGATAAAAGGGCAAAACAGTCTAACTTTACATAATAGAGAAATAAAAGAGACTAATATCAAAAAGGTCTAATATTGCAAAAATACAAAAATAAAAATGTATATTTTTCAAAAGTATACTTTAGGCATTATGAAGAAGAGAGTATAATATTAAAAAACATGGAATAAAATGTATTTTTCTCCAATGTATATAATTCTAACATTATATTTCGCCTTAAGACATGATACTGATAACTAATATTAAAATAAAATAAAAGATTTCCCATTATAACTAAACTGGTCTTACCTAGTCCGATGTTTCCTGTTTAATAATTTGAAGGAGATGAGATGAAAAGAAACCTTTTTTCAAAGATTTGGTTAACTTACTTAGCATCTATTTATATACACATTGCTTAACTACCTCTTTCTTTGATTCAGTCTAAAAAATACTATTTCTTACTTTTAAGTGAGCACTTGAATTGAAGCCATTTTGAAAGCTTACCCTTTTGAGGTATTTCACAAAAAAATTCTAGCCGTTAAGAAGTTCAGATTAAGACCTCTCTAAATTCTGACAAAAACAAAACCCAATCACAGAGATTCCGTTGCTTTTTCACAAAATTTCTTAGTGGGTTTTTGTCTTTTCTTCATTGGCTCTTCTTCCTCTCTATTTTCTCACCTGTTCTTTTCAATTCCAAGCAAATATTTTTTTATTTGTTCGTTTGATTTTGTCTATTTGTGAAAGAGCCCTTTTTTTCCCCTTCTTTGTGGGCTTTCATTCGATGTTTCTCTGTACATAAATATCCAGTTTTTCAAACGCGGTTTATGTCTCTTTTCCAATTTGATTCAAACCCAGTTTCCCAAATCTGTTGATTGGATTGAATTCCACAGTATTTGGCGTTAATTTTTGCTCGATAGGTCAGTTTCTGAATACTCTGTTTCATTTTGATCTGTTCTGTTTCCGTTTCTGTTTCAGTTCTGAAAAATCTCTTCTTTCAAAAGTGTTTCATTGATTCATTTTTTTTCTCACAAAATTTCTCTCTCTTCAATACACAATTTTTTCCCTTCTGGATATTGAAATTTTTTTGCTTTATCTCTTTCTCTCTCTCTATCATACCCATCACGATCTCACTTTTAGATTCTGTGGCATTGAATCGCTAAGTTTTCGCGTACCCACCTAACAAAACCGTTGCTTTCTCTCTTCTTCCACCCCCTACATAAAGTTTTCAACGGACGAACCATAATTCAAAACCAATTTCACCACTTTTTCCCCATCAAAATATGCTAAATTTTGCCTCCAGTGAAATGGGTAGTTATTGGATTCTAAGATGGTTTCTGGTTTTAGGCCTTCTGGGTACTTGTGTTCATGGTTTAGGGGTTAATTGGGGAACACAAGCTACTCATAAATTGCCACCAAAAACTGTGGTACAAATGTTGAAGGACAATGGGATAAAAAAAGTGAAGCTTTTTGATACAGATATGAACACAATGAGAGCTCTTGCGGGGACTGACATTGAAGTTATGGTGGCTATACCCAATGATCAATTACAGGCCATGAATGATTATGATCGTGCTAAGGATTTTGTCAAGAGAAATATCTCTGTTTACAACTTCAATGGAGGAGTTAACGTCAAGTAAGCTTATAGCTTTTTCATTACTATTTCTTATATTTCTGTTTGTAGATTGTTGTGTTCTTATTGAGTTGTCTTCTGGGTTACATGATACCAATCGAGTCAATTTCTTTATCAGTTCTTATTGATTTCGTTATAATCTTACTGCATCAAAATTGCATAAGATGCTGGCTTGTGTGACGGTAGTTCTATACATAATGACAATTTTGTGTTTCTGAGCTGGATTATAATAATTTCTGCTAAAACTTGAGCGTGTTTCCTTTTCTAATTCTGAACTTTTTCTAACCTGATTAATGCATTGTCAAAGTTTTTGAAAAATTGATAAAAAGCTTGTTTCTTTTTTCCTTATGTGGTTCCCATAAATGTTTAAATGATGGGTTCGTGCAGCTAGTCACTGATGGTGCTGGAAATTGAATGATTATATATATATACTTTGAAAATCAAATAATTTTGTTTCTTTAAAAATAAGCTATCCACTTTTTGACATTTCCTTATATCGTTTGTTAGAAAACTTAGTTTCTTAATAAATTTATTGATTTCGTAATAAGCTATCCACTTTTGGTCATTGATTTGATAGATAACTTCACTATATCATGTTGGGATCTGCATTATGATTAGGAAATGCTCCCACTCTCTGTTACCTGTAACTTGTAAGTGGTTGAGTCATCAGTTATTGAAGCTGTATGCAATTGGGATTTGTTCAATGGAAAGCTTAAATTTTTTGAATCTCGCAACTTCACCTGCATTAATGCAAAGCATGTGAGGTTTTTATTATCTGACCTTCACTTAATTTAATGTTAATGTTTCTCTAATCTAAATCTTGATTTTGCATCTATATTATATTTATTCTCGTTGCACATGGTGAAAAGTTCTCTGAAAAGAAAAAAAAAGGACTTTAGAATCTTACTAAGAAAGTTAGCATTACTTTTGCAGAATTTTTATGTCCCTTTTCGTAGAGACTGAGCAATGGGTTAGATTCTTTTCTTTGGAATATTTCTTTTTCCTGAGAGAACTTGATATTCCAATGTTGATAAGGATAGGCAACAATGGGGAATCAATGCATAATTGGTGTATCACATCTAGAATCTGTTATGGGTCGAAAACTTTTCCAGTCTTAATGGAGACAATGTTGCATGTTTTCGATTATATGTTCCACTTCTAATCCAACTTCAAATTAGTTGTGAAGCAAGTGATGAATATGTGCTAAAATGCTATATTTCAACATTGTAGAATAAAAATTAAAAATCTGCAACTCTTTATGCATATTTGCTTTTCCATGCACAGATATGTTGCTGTTGGTAATGAGCCTTTCCTCACATCCTACAATGGTTCATTCATAAACATCACCTTCCCAGCACTTCAGAACATTCAAAATGCTCTTAATGAAGCTAACCTCGGAGACACAATAAAGGCCACTGTTCCATTGAATGCTGATGTCTATAACTCCCCCACCAACCAGCCTTATCCCTCGGCAGGAAGATTCCGCAGCGATATCAGTGACCTGATGACTCAAATAGTTCAGTTTCTGAATAAGAACAGTGCACCTTTCACTGTCAATATCTATCCTTTTCTAAGTTTATATGGGAATGATAACTTCCCTATCAACTATGCTTTCTTCGATGGAGCATCTCAGCCAATTGTTGATACTGGTACTGGTATTCAATACACCAACGTCTTCGATGCCAACTTCGACACGTTGGTCTCATCCCTCAAAGCAGTGGGATTTGGAGATATGCCAATTATAGTAGGTGAGGTTGGATGGCCAACAGATGGAGACAAAAGTGGCACTGTGGATTATGCATACAGATTTTATAATGGTTTGTTACCTCGACTAGCGAGCAACAAAGGCACTCCTCTTCGTCCTGCGTACATAGAAGTTTACTTGTTCGGTCTTCTCGACGAGGATGCCAAGAGCATAGCCCCAGGAAATTTCGAGCGCCATTGGGGAATCTTTGGATATGATGGTCAACCTAAATTTGCATTAGACTTTTCTGGTCAGGGACAAAACAAGCTTCCTATAGGCGCGCAGAATGTACTATATCTACCATCAAAATGGTGCGAGTTCAATCCAAATGCCAATGATCTTAGCAAACTTGCAGATAATATAAATTATGCTTGCACATTTGCGGATTGCACATCGCTCGGATATGGCTCCTCTTGTAATAATTTGGATGCTAATGGAAATGCTTCATATGCATTCAATATGTATTTCCAGGTACAGAATCAGGATCCAACGGCCTGCAATTTTGAAGGTCTGGCCAGGGTTACTAATCGAAACAATTCACAAGGTTCGTGTAAATTCATGATTGAGATAAGTTCGCGATCCTCCCTTGTTCAACCGTCGCTGCTGGGTTTTGCATTTGTAGCAGTATTAACTTTTTTGGTGCTATAGGTTTAATATTTGTAGATACTTTGAATTTGCTACTTAAATACCTTGTTTTTGTTTTTATTGTTATTAGTTCCTTGTTCTCTGAATTTGGGTTATTTGATTGATTCTTTGAATAAAATTTCAGAGAATTTTACTTCTTTCTCAGCTTGTCTGTATTTATCAATTTCATCTTCCAAAAATCATTTCAATCCTTTACAAGAAAGAAAAAGGGTTTTCTGAAAAGGTATTCCAAACTTTAACCTATGACAAGAAAAGAAGAAGAACATAATGATTGAAAGAAGATTTGGAAGGAGTGGTTAAGTGGATGATACCCACCATTCATTTGAAATTGTTCTAATTGAAACACCAGATTTCTATCTCTAAAAAAGATTAGATTGATATGTTAATACGGTTAGGAGTTAGAGAGATTGATTGAAGTCCAAGTACACTGCATTATTAGGCTGGAAGAGAAAAAGAAGCAGAATTGGCTAGTAGACTGAAGGCAAATCATGTGATTTTTCACTGAGTAATTAATGGAGGACCCATACATAAGCATGTAGTAGAGTAGTCCATGTCCATATCCTAAAAATTCAACAATTACATTTTTCTCAATTATGCATCATCAAACAAACACCTACCAACTCAACAAACCCACTTGTGTTGTGCCTTCTCTTTTAGATGTGATATATATACCCATCATTCAACCCATTCTTTTTTTTTTTATTTATACATAAAAACATTACAACAATAATCATAATAAATCTTTTTTTTTGTGAGGAAGAATAAGAACTCTCCTGTATATATATTCTTTTAGAATTGCATAAATCATATGCAAAGTCATCTTTCAAATTAAGTTTGCATGATGATGGATTGTTTTTAAAAAAACACGCTTTATTTAAATTTCAAATTTGAATTATTAAGCACTAATTTTCAATGACAACAATCATTTTCATCAATTGTGTGGTTTAAATTGTTAAGGCCCCGGATCTTTTACTAATTAATTAAGGGAAAGTCACACAAATAGTCACTTTTTTTAATATTAGACAAAATTGCCACCTAATTGAATATTTTTAGACAATAATAATCACTCTATTTTTTAACTGAAGAGTTTTTCACCCTATTTAATCAAGTACAATTTGAAAAAATTTATTCGTATGTTTAAATTGGAGGGAAATTTTGAAGGGGGGAAACGTATGAACAAACAAAAGGAAGAAAATGACATTTTAGTTTGGTGAGAATTAACTGTTTTTTCTTTTTTTTTTTAAAAAAAAAAAATTGAAAAACTCACGTGAATTCTCCACCAAAGTCCATCCATCTTATCTCCTCCATCATCAACCTACTTTCCTAATTTTTTTTAATTAATTACATTTTATATATAAAAAATAAAATAAGATTTTAAAATTTGAATCCCTTGAAAATATACCCAAGAGCCAAAGTACAATTGATGGCAATCCGGCCGGAATTATGGTCTACCTACCACTGTTCTAAATTTTAATACACACAATACCAAAAAGTCAAAAGATTATTCTTCTGCTTCTACATGGTAAAGAATTATACTTTTACACCCATTTGGGCAGTAGAAGAACATTTTCTTTTTCTTGATTCCAACTTGCTGTCCTCCATTTTCTATACTGAAGATCTAATTTCATGATATACAGCATAAATCTTGAATAAGAATATCCAATTTTAAAAGTATAAAACTGCCAATCAAAGTTTTTATCTTGTACTAGGAAAATTCAGTGACAAGAAGTTTCTTAGAGGGAGAATAATGAATGGTTGTACCCACCAAATTTACAACTTTAGAAGCTAAACATAATTAATTCTATATGATGAGTTAAATTATTAAGTACTGGATTGATTTGGTCCAAGATAGAGAAAAAGAGTTGAGCTTTTTTAGTGTCCATATATGAACCTTTTCATTTAAGAAAGGTGAGAAATTAAGCCGAAAGAAGATGGATGAGAAATTTCATATGCAAGAAAATCCAAAAAACAACATTATATTATAGTACATAAAATTGTAAATCTAAATTAATTAAGTCCTTAATTTCAACAAATAAATAAGGAATACTACAATGTCTCCCTTATGTAATACTACTACTAATTTCTATTACAAGACTAAGCTAATAATTAAATTAAACTAAAAAGCTCTTTTTCAACAATATACATAATGGCGAAGTTGTGAAAATTAAATTTTGGGCAGAGGTAGGCAGTAGTAATGATCAACAAGTAAAAACAGAGGAAGAAGGAGGAGCAGAGGAAGTAGTAGTAGTAGCCATTCTCATTTCCAAAACTTTCTTATGAGAATTAGAGTGAAGATAGCTAACAAAAGTAGGACTCTTGGCTGGTCTATACTCTGGTAATAACCTGCCTGATTTGTACCTCACACCACATGCATTGCAGAGTGTTTTTGGACCCAATGGTCCTGCTCTCCATTGTGGGGTCCTCTGTGACAAGCAATGGCTGCATCTTCTTGGTTGCTGTTGCCCATTGCTACTTTCCATAATCCCTAACTTCGAAGACCCAACCTTTTCTTCTTCTTCTTCTTCTTCATCTACTTCACTTTCTCTTGCCTTTATGATTGAAGTAGTGGGGATGGTTTTTTCCTTTATAGGCATAATGAGTTCACTGTCAGCTAACCAATAAGCTTGTTGGAGTAAAGGAGGGTCTGAACTAGGAAAGCGGAGACTGAATCGGTTGCAATTAGACCAACTAGATAATGGGTTTCTAGTTTTCAAATTAGTAACTCTTTTTCTTTTGCTCCTTGCCTTGCTTGGAATTACAAATTTCTCCAAACAATTTTTAGATTGTGGGTTATCATTTTGTTGAGTCTTGTTTTCATCTTGTAAGAGGGGTTTTGATGGAGTTGGTGGTGGAAGGCAATTTCCTTTGCTAGATAAGCAGTCTTCTACAAAAACAGAGAGCCATTCTAAGCTAACATCTACTTCCTGTACACAACAGAAAACAGAAAAAATTTTAGAACCCATCAAAAATTGTTTTCAATATGTCAAAAACAAGAGTAAAGTTTGCATCTTTTTTAAGGTTTTTGGGTACTGAAGCTAGTATAGATACCTATAACCCAAAAATATAGCACAAGTAAGAACAAAAAAGGAAAGGGGAGAAACATAAACAAAACAAGCAATAAAGAAGAAACCCTCTACTTCAATTTGCTACCAAACATAACAATATTACTGAAACAAAAGAAAAAAAGGAAAAGAATGTTGAAATGAAGAGAAATAAAGACATACAGTGTCTTGAGCAGAGAAAAGGTCATCAAGAGTGCTAGTAGGTGTAACAGAACCACCAAGCTTGGAAGTAGAAGAAGGGGTTGGAAAAACTTGCTCCGGTTGGTGATAGTCGCCGGAAAATGTCACATTCCGGTAGAAATCCATGGGTGAAGGAAAAACCAGAAGCCAGTAGTAAAAAGAAAAGAAAAGAAAAGAAAATGTATTGTGCAGCAATGCAAAGCTGGGGAGTGAATGAAAGCTTATGGCCGGGTTTTGTGTCGGCAGATAAAGCTAAAGAAAACAATCAAAGTTAATCAGCAAAGCCAAAAGCTCGTATCCCTATCTTAGATGTCCCTCTCTCTTTATATCTATTGCCCTCACTTTATCATATTCATAAAATTTCAAATTTTAAATAAATACTCCCTATTCATTCATACAATTATAAAGTAAGAGAAAATAAATTATTTTTTGAAACAAACCAATTATTTATTCAAGGTTCATAGTTAATCGAGACTTTCAAATTTTAATTTTTAAAAATAATACTTATTAAGTTGTCTCTATAGCTAATGTGTTGATTTCAAAATTTATTAAGGCATTATATATATATATATATATATATATATATTTGTTTTGACATTTTTATTGTAGTACATTTGATACTTTTTGAAAAGTTATGAATAGTTGAAAATTGAAAAAGAAAACTCAAAATTCAATGGTTTAAATTAAGCAAAAACAAAAGAGCCTTAAATTGTAGATGACAAAGGTAGGTAGTGCTTTTTATTTTTATTTTTTAACTTTCTCCCATTTCATAATAATTATTATTTTTCTGAAGGTGGTGTTATTACAGTGGGGACATAAGCCGACGACTTTGTTTTTTTTTTCCTACATTTCTTCCAATTTAACTTTTCAAAATATTAAGGAAAAAAAATATTGTTGAATAAATAGAGAGGAGGTGATTCTGTGGAATCTAAATCTCAAATAAATTTAAATTTAAATTTATTTTTTCCCATTCTATTGCTTTATTTGTAATTAGCAAACAATCCTATCCTACCATTCACTCCAATAGAGGAAGGACAAGAAACACACGTCGACATAAATGAAGGACACATTATTATCCATAAGTTGCTTGTTTAAGTACAATCAGATTTGGTTATTTGAAGGATACAAACATGTTTTTTATTTTTTAATTAAGCAATAAACATTAAAAATCTTTCCCCAATTAACAACTATTATAAAACCTCATTTCAATTAAATCATGCTCAAAAATATTTTAATTTTTAATTTATTTTTGGGATAATTATTTATAGGTCTCTGAGATTTTGCATAATATATTCTGAAGTCTCTCTATTTTGAAAATTATATCATTGGGTCCATCAGATTTAAAAAATTATACTATCAAGTTCTTTCGTCCAGAATGAACATTAAGTATCGGTTGAGTTGATTGAAAATAACATTTTTACCATTTTACATATTAAACTTAAACCTAAACCTAAACCTAAGGCCAGCCGCCTCCTTCTTCTTTCTTCTTTATTTTTTTTTTCACAATCCATTTTTTCACATGTAGATTTGAAATTTTTCACACGAAAACGAAAACGACTAAATCAAAAAATGAGAAATCTCCACCATCGCAGCAACCAACGACACGATTGCCCTTCACCATCGTAGCAATTTGTTCCAGCAACATCTCTACTCCATTTTTTTCATTGGCGATTCCATTTTTGTTTCTATGCAACCAACCAAAATCACCCACCGGAGAAAAAAAGAAAAATACAAACCAGAAAAATCAGAACGCTTTCCATGTTTGTTCAAATTCCATTTTTCATTTTTCGCTCGATTTGAAATCAAATGGCAAATGAAATTGAAATCAATTTGAAATCCATGTCTGTTCAAATTCCATGTTCCGTTGATTTTTTTGTTTTGGTTGATTTTTTTTTAGGACGCGAGGAATGATTAAAAGAGAGGAATGGTTAAAAAAAATTTATTTAAATTTTTTTGGTTGCTCAAATATCAGGAATTAGAGCACCATAGAACGAACCTTTTCATTTTCCATTTTATGTTTTGCTGGTTAAGGTGGTTGTGAGTTCCATTTTATGTTTTGCTGCTGGTTAAGGTGGTTGTGAGGAGTGAGTGATAGTGGTAAAGGGGAAGAAAGAAAATAATAATAATAATAATAATAATAATAATAATAATAATAATAATTATAATTGTTTCATTTAAAAATTGAGTTTAATTAGTATGGTTTGATTCAAATAAACCAAAGAGTAATTTTGGTATTTTCAAAAATTTCAATCAAAATCTTTTAATTTTTTCAATTGACTAACGCCGTTGTTGGATGAAAAGACCTGATAATATAACTTTTAAAACCTGAGGGACCTGATGATACAATTTCCAAAATAGAAAGATCCCAAAATATATTATGTAAAACTTCAGAAACCTATAAATAATTATCCTTTATTTTTTTATTTAAAAAGTTGTCACATTTATATATTAGTGTTAAAAATTTGAGCAATTTCAACAAGGAAAAAAGAGATATGAGTGGCTGATATAGCATAAAGCACGATCGTACATAAAATATATAAACTGTAATTAAGCTCAACCAACATGCCCACCCTACTTCATTACCTCCCTTCAAACCCAACCATTCATTTTAATGCCCATAAGCAGTATTTTCTTTTTTCTTTTTTTTATTTAAACAGTAATTCGCCTAAACAAATATTTATATCATTATAGTTTTTAAACATGATTATGTTCATATTATTTAATTATATAATATAAAAAAATTAAAGTAGTTCTCTTGAAATTAATAATTAACTAATTTTTAGTGTTTTGAACCTAAAAATTATCATTTCTCACATGGCATTAAACAAACAGTTAACGCTATTAAATAATTAATCTTGTCAAACACCCAATTAGTAGTCATTTTACATTTTTTAGCAATACATCTGAATCAGCTAAAACGAACACCAACCACTGTTAACTAATACAATTAATCAAGTTATTCATTCATCATCTTCTCTTAAATAGTCATGTCTTTTTGTATTGGAATAGAATTATGAAGGCAAATTTGTCAGTTTCACCTCTATAGAAGTTTTGCAACACTGTCCAGTCAAACAAAACAGTATAAGAGCCCAAAAAAATCAAGGTAATATTAGCAAAAAGGTCCAAAATGGGGCATCAGAATCCCTGCAATGTAACTATAATTCTAAATACAATTATAAATTACTATATTAAGGAAACATTAGCTTTTGAACCATAAATCAAAGGGTTCAGAGGAAGGAGTAATAGTTATAGAGTACTCTGATAAGGAATTATAGCAAAGGGACAGTCCCAATGCAGGAGTAGGACACAGCAAGCCAAGCAATTATTGTAAAAGATGAGAGAAAGTGATAAGAATATGAATAACACTAACAATAATGAAATATAGAAAAAATAAAAATTGTGTCCAGAAGGATTAGGATATGATTCTGTCCAGTCATATATCCATAGGGCACCCACACCCACTACTTCAAAACTGGGGAAATAGTAGAATATGCTTACTAACTTCATTAGAACCAAATAGAAATAGCTAATGGAAGAACCAGAATGTATTAAAAGGAATCCATCTATATGCAGTTCAAATTTGTCAAATTATAAACCTGTCAAAAAAATTCAAGCTTTGTAGCTGAATTTACCCTTTTGGCCAAATAGCAAAAGAATTCAGAAAACAGCTGCATGTGATCAGGTTTGAGCTTTTTTCAGGTCTTAAATATAATGTCCAGCTCTTTCCAAAGAAAAACACATACAGATAAAGAAATTAGTACACTAAAGAATTGGCTGGAAGCCACAAGGACCCATACCTGTTACTTTTAACAAGCTTTTCATTAGCAACCTACATGACTGTGAATTAAGCACATATTGCTTAGCTTAAAACATGATAATCCTGAAAAAAGTACAATCTATGTTGCACAGACACTGGCATACAGAAAATGTGTCAAATATGAAAAATATATTGGTTAAATTATGAATATAAAAATAATTACATGTAAAATGTTTAACTAAAATTAATAAGTCATATCACTAGCAGTACTGTAGTAGCATTTGAATAGAACTAGTTCTAACATTAAGCATTTTGTTTTTATGTCAGTATTTTCGATTGGTTTCCTCTTTTTTGTTTCAAACTAGACACGGGTTATTAAACGGATATGCAAGCCGAATTTAGCCTAACTTACAGGCAAGCAACCAAAAGATTTTCGATGTGTCATTGTGTCTGTGTCCAAGATGAGCCGTTTCTGTGCATCAGAGTACAATAGACTACATACATTTCATACACATGATTTAATCTAATTTTTCTTCTAATTTGTAAGCCAAAGAGGGAAAATCTACAATTGTCAACATTGCATCTTTAAGTACATACATTTTTAATGCGCTTTAAATGGGCATCAGGGATGAGAAATCATATGTATAAAGTTCAAGAATGTACAACTTCCAGAATGGATGGATGTCATGGCTCAGAGGATGGCCTCGCCAAATATTGACGCCACTCTTCAGGTGTTCCTTTTCTCATCTTCAGCATCCTTATTGCTGCATTAGTTAGTGGTATTGCAAGTATATCATAGTCTTTTGGGGCCTGTAAAAAGAAGCAAATTTGTTCTCATTTAGCCAAGTTCCAGTTCGTGAAAATTCATGCATTAGCTACTCTCAACTTGATAATCATCATTTCAATAAGCCATCTGGTTCTCACTCATAAACTGGAAAAGAAAATAAATAGCAATTCTTTTCTGTTATCAATGAAATGATTTTTGCTATCAGCTATTACTTCATTTACAAGTGCATGATGAGACTAAATAATACCTTGGGGACCTTAATCAGCTTCATATTTGCTTCTTCCAGAGTTTTTTGACCTTTCTTTGAGTTACATTTGGTACAAGCAGCAACCTGTCACGATAGCACCGCTTCAAGCAACAGTTCAAAGTTGAAAAATCTACGTATTTGGAATCAGGATATCAGAAACTCTTCTCCCTGTACCTACCTTCCATTTCCTATCTCAAGCTTACTGGAGACGATTCCAAAAAATAACATTATCGCATAATAGTCTCAATACTAAGGGTATGTTACCTAATGTCTGACATTAGTTGTTTAACTGGCTCAACTCAATGAAGAATTCAGAATAAGTTCCATAATACAAGTTAATGAGAAAAGAAAATAGTCCAGGACAGTCATGTTTTCAGTTGTATTCTATTTCCAAAATATTACAACCAAGGAAAAATCTCTTCCTTATTTATTTGAACTTTTTTCTTCTTCCAAACAGCTTTGCTTCTAATGCAAGAACCCAAAAAGAATCCCAGTGAAATTATAAATAAATTGGAAAATGTTTTACCAGATTTTCCCACGTCCATTCTCCTCCTCGTGCAGATGGTAGAACATGGTCTATGGTCAAGTTATCACCTGAACTGCAATACCTATTGATAAAGGAAACAGAACATAGCAGAAAAATGATTAAATTATTATCAAACATGCTCATCTTGTGAGCAAACAAAACTAAGGGAACAGAACGAACAGCGATAAGAAATGTTGAAAAACAAATGAAAATCTGAAATCTTGAATGGATAATGGAACTGTTAGTTAGTTATGCTCCATCCTTTGACTTTGGAATTTAGGACCCTAAGGAAGAATTCCATCATTAGCTAGACCATGAATTCTTTGGGAGGGTCAAGGGTGGTCAATCCTCTCCGAAATTAAAAACAGCATCAAGCAGGGGCAGCCAAAATCCAGATAGTCAAGAAACAAATCCTTTTGTGCTTACTCACTTCTCCAAGAGTCAGATACCTTGAAGGTAGGCAGGGTCACAACTATAGTTTATAGGCTTGGAAGAGACTAGCTTCTCTGTGTTCCTGTCCATATTATTCTAGCACGGCCAAAATGAATCAGACAAAGGCTTTATGTGGATAGCAACCTCCTGAGTGTCATCAATTAAATGTCAATGCATGATATGCAGCTGGAAGTTGCATTCTAGTGACATATCGCTACACATGGGAAAAAAACAGAAGAGAGACAATGATGCCAAATGCAAATTGCCAGATATAAGTTGCTTAAGAGTAAAGAGATAGAGATAGCTAAGGTAAGTAAGGACCGGCTTTTCTGTCAAAGGAGATGGAGATGGATTATTTGGGTCAAGCACTACCTGCTAAGGAGATTCAATGTTTAGTGTGAAAAGTTAATGAACATGACTAGGATAGGTGTTGACTACAGTTCAGATTAAGAAAAATGTCATATTGAACCTCATGTGTAATCATTAATGAGCTCGAAATGACAAGTAGCTTACATTTCATTGGCATTTCCATCTATGATTTAATTCCAGGATTAAATGCAACTATTGGCAATAATAGAACAGAACCATCATCTAGAGATGAATTGAAACTAGCATTATTCAATGTAACTTATAGATAAAACAAAACAAATAAAAAAATGTTAAGGCTGTCTGACATAGAACACAAGTGTTACAAACCAACCAACAAACTGAACGTGGATGAAAAGTTAGCAGAGTACTTACTGACATGTGTAGTTGTCCCGATAAAATATATTCTTACGACTAAGTGTATTTCTGATTCTTCTTCTTCTAACTACTTGCAGCAGATGTGGAACCTGACAGCAGATAAGAGTAGTAAAAATGGCACGTACTCTGAGTAAAAAAAAAAAAAACTAGAAATTTCAGTCAGAAACACAGGTAATAGACTTCCATCCCATCCTCTAGTTTAACCTTCTGAATAAATAAAAGCGAAATATATATATATATCCTCAACTGCCTACCCTTAATACAGCAGGTATATAGAAGGATCCACTTGGGGAATTTACAGTCTGATCATAATACTCAAGCACATCAGCCTGGAAAGTGAAAAGCAAGAATTCAAAAATGGAGCTTGACAATTAATTAATTAATTATATATTGATTGTTATACACATACCCTTTTTGCATTGTAGGTGGTTCATGACAGTTATAGTTGAATTTAGCAAAACAAGTAAAATGAATAATGGCCGTGAGTGGGAAAATGGGCTAGGTACTACATACAAAATAAGGGACCAGGAAAGCTATAATATTCACTTTGTTTCTTCTAAAGCATCATTTTTGCTATATCAAACATGCAATTTTGGTCACAGCATGTTTTGGAATTCTGAATTCTCATGGATGAAATAAAATTGCCACAGCAAAGAGAATAGTGCACAAGCTGAAATATATACCTACAAACTATATGTTACTACAGTTCAAACATTTAAAATGGATTAGTAAGTCAACAGTCCAACCTTATCCATGAACTCCAAACATATAGCACGCTTCCAGCATACAACATTGACTGGCCTGGAGCAGGACAACAACAATCAGATCTATTACAAATATCTAAGCGATCTTTCAAAATGGTTGTTTAAAGGGAAAGTGAATACCAAGTGCTAAATAGTACCAGTGGATTGTTGACAGTATCAAGAACACAAATGCAAAAACAATGCTACTGCTTCTCAACTAGCATCTAGTGACGATTAAAATAAATGAAAAAAGTGACAAGCACATAACTGATCAAGAAAAATCAGGCAAATGGGAAAATAGGAGACTATCAGGTAACATTTGTTTTACAGAGGAGACCTGAAATGGTCTATCTGAGGTGTTACAGCTGAGCACCAACTTCTCGATCAATAAAACTAAGCTTTGGCTTTGTGATACAGGAGTCACCTTTAGGATTGTGTGTGTGTGATTATGAGCTTGACACCCATTCAGATCCAGGTTAGCTGAAAAACCAACTAAGTATATATAAACCATTAGATTGAATCAACTTCATAGCATACAGAAATGTGGAGAAACATAAATGCTAATAGAGGGAAAACAGAAGTCCTAATGTGTTGATTTGAACTTAATGGTAGGAAAAAAGTGCAGTAAATTTCCAATCAGAAGCTGGCATACATTACTAACACAGCAGGCCATAATTTATTATGGAACTATACTGCAAATCAAGCACTCTAATCCCAAACTCATAAGCTATGACTGCAGAAAAGGCTGAAAAGCTACAATCAAAATCAGCAGACTCTCATCCATTATATTAATATAATCAAAATTTGCTACAAACCAAAGTGAATAAATAAATTATTAAGAACTACAAGTCAATAAATAAATAAATAAATAAAGAGTTAGACAAGATAAAACTAATCAAATCTATCAGAAATTAAACAAAACACAAGGAACTCAAAATTGATGCATGCATAAACATACGTAAGATGGGTTTTAAGAGAACAAAAAACCTGTAAGAAATATCTAAGACCAGGCCTCTGAAGCAAGCAAGCTCATCAGTCTCAAATTCACTGTCATAGTCTTCACTCCCATCACTATCACTAGCACCGAGGCCAGCATCTGTAATGAAATGCATGGCTTTCTTGCTTGAAAAAGAAGAAGCACAGAGCCTAGTAGGCGAACCAATAAACCTAAGTTTGCCCTTGTGAAGCTGAAATGATTTAACCCCGCCAACAAAACCATTGCCAAGAAGCTTAAAGTGAAGTCCGTCACTATTACACAGCAATTTCAAGCGGCCTTGTGCAGTAAATTGAGCCATGAAATGAATAATATTTAAACAAGTAAGTAGAAGTTGATGTGGGTGGGTGAGTGGAGGTTACAAGTGAAGGTGCATTTTGAAGAAAGACATTGGAGATTGTTTCGTAAAACTGAAAGCAAAGCCAAGAAGAAAAATCAGAGATAAAAACCACACGGAAGAAACCGTTGCCACATGTTGTCTATTTATTTTTCTCCAAATTTCGAATATCCTCTTTGCTTCGGTTGGGTCGGGTCGTGTTGTGGGTAGGTTAAATGACAAATTTGCCATCCTTTAGATATTTGGGAAAATCACGAAAACTCGACTTCCATTGAAGTTTTTTGGATAAAATACGCTCCTTTATAATATTTTTGGACAAAATACCCCTATAATATATTTTAATTATTATATAATTATTTTTAATTCTAATCCTACGCACGTTATCTTCTTCTCAACTATAGTTTCGTGCTTTGCGTGTCTCCACCGTAACCGCTCTCTCCTTCTTTAACAATCCTTCGATTGAGTCCTACCGTTGCTGAAGTGATCAATTCTGGTCCTGAGCTTCTGATATTCGTTCTTCACATCTCACCGTCGAGGCTTCCCCTGTTCTGTCTAAAGCTTTTTCTCGTCTAATAGAAGTTCGAAGGTATGTTGTTTTCGTTTGATATATTGCCGAGAAATGAAATATTTTGACGAATTCGTTTATGTTTTCGATTTTTCCGGCTGAATAACTTGTCAAATTTTTCTCTACAGTTTTGCTTGTAATTTTAGTTTTATGGCTCAGTTCAACAACGATGACCTGGAATTCATTGGTGATGACTATTATGACGTTTATTTTGACGACAATCCTTTCAGCGAACCATAACTTGAAAGAGATGCTGATTTGGATTCAATAGACTCTGATTTTGAGGACGATTTTGAATTGGTATGTTACCATATAACGGTGGATTCATTGGTTCACCTTAATCTTATAATGTTTATTGTAAATGATAATGATAATGCTTTCGAATTTCAGAGCAACTGAAAGATCGATACCACTGCTTTGGAGGCTAGAAACGAAATAGAGAATAATTTTCTCTGGTTGCAGGTGAGTTTTGATTCTTCTTGTTTTGAATTTCAATTTTCATGTTGAATTTTGGTATATTTAATGTTTGAGATTGGATTAAATTATAACGGTAGTGAAATTATTTTTTAGGGAGCAAAAGTTGAAATTAGGCGATGTTGAAATGGATTTAGCTGCAGCTAGGCAAACTGGTTTTGTTGACTGTAGATAATAATAATTAATAAGAATCTACTATACGTACCTACCTTATTGTTTTCATTCTTGTTCATTAGATAGAATTATACTACTGAGCATGCAATTATGATAGTATAATAAAAATTTTCTATTCAGAATTCTATACCTGCTGATATATTTGCAGATGCTATTATGTATTTTTTTTTTTTTTATTATTATTATGGATGATTCTTCAAACATTGCACCAGATGGAAAAAAATGGTCCTGGGTTGTTGCTTGTTTCTAGTATTGTATATGGTGCATAAATGGCAATTCATGCATTAATATTTTGAATAAACTTTTTTACAGACCTGCTACTCTTTATGCTTATTAATACTTAAACAACATTTAACAAAGCAAAATTTTGAATATGTGTGAACAAATTTTTATATTCTGTTTTGTAGTGTCGCATAATTTAGAAGAAAAAAAACAAAGAAAAAAGGTTAAACACTTGTATGTGGTTTTCCAATTTGCTAAATTCTTGGTTTTCCATGTTCAACATGCTTTGAATTTTGAATTTATTTGATTAATTTGTTAAGTCTTATTTCATTGTTGTGATTATTTTTTACTTTTTGATGTTTTGTTTCTGTTTTTTTTTTTTTTTTAATTATGATCATTATTTGAATAAGTTATTGACATACTTTCAACAAAGTAGTTTTAAATATTTCTTTAACATACTTTGAACATTTATTTTGCAGATTATGAAAGGATTATAAAATAACAATTTCTGTTTGAAGAATTTATAGATTTAATTGTATTTTTTAACAATTTTGTATATAAGTAATTTTTTAAATTATTTATAGTATAAAATATTGATTTTCTGTTAATGTATTTATAATGTGTTTTTTAAATTTAATTGTTGAATTTTAAATTATTTATATGTTGTTTTAATTAAAATTAATTTAATATATGTTAGAGCATGGAGAATGTAAGAGAATAGAAGAGCCAATTGTCAGACCATAAAAAAAATAAAGAAAAAAGGGCTAAAAAAGAAGAGGGAAAATGAGTTTGACCTAACTTATTAGTACTCAGTATGGCTATTGTCTACCAATTCTGAATAAAATATTATTATTGTTGGCAGTGTTTATGAAAATGGGTAAGGACCAAGGTTCAATATTGCTCATGCTCTAATACACACTCTTTATATGAGAGTGGCTTTTTATTTGAAGTTTAATATAGATTAGATAGTCTATTTTTATTTCAAAAAATTAGAGAATCTATTTTTATCTATTTTGTCTTTTTCTTTTGTAAAGGATTTATTTTTTTTGCAACAAATTGGATTAAAATCTATTTTTTATCCAATTGTTCTAGATATTTTGACGAAAGTTATAATCATATCTATAATATCCATTTTTGTCGTAAGGGGTGAACAATAGGTAACCGTTACCGATTACCGTTACCGAACGGTCGGTAATCGGTTAACTGATAATTTTTTTTCCGGTACCATTACCGATACCGAATGGTGTCAATAACCGATTTTTTTTGAGCTCACTACCGATTACTGATTACCGACGGTAATTTACCGATTACCGAACTGTGAAAGCTTGTAATTTCATAATGGTGATCGGTAATTACTACCGATCACCGAACCTGTTAAAACGTATATATTCAAGTTAAATGTTCAATATTCAAGTTCAAAATTGATACTCCAAAATCCAAACACATTTATAATGTTCAATTAAAATTTTAAATATAATAAACAACAAACAAGGTGGCTAGTAAGCATAAGAAAAAACAATAGGCAGCAGCTGCCAGCTATTGAAACACAGCAGACAGCAGCAATACAAATCAGCTACGGATGCCCATAAGCAACATATTTTTGTAACTTCCGCAGCAAAGTTTCAAAAGCCTGCAAAAGAACATTGGTTACAAATACTGGTGGTTGCATGAGGAAGAGAAGCAGAAATAATCTCCTATTTGTACTTCTATTTATTAATATTAAAGTTAACTTAAATAATAAAACAAGTTTTTTTTTTTTTTGTTAATATTAACAAAACAAATAAAAAATACCTGCCTTGACTCAGAAATTTTTTTTCTAAAACTTTATCATAATTATTTTATGATAAACACAGCTTAGCATTTGGAAAATTTGGTTGTCTATTAAGTCAACAGTTGTTCAGCTTTCTATGAATCGATAATTTGAATTTTTTCTTGATAACAAAAAAATCTATTTCTTTAAACCATCAAAATATTATAAAATATTATGTATTCATCAAAAGGTTTGCATTGAACTTTTTTTCCTG
This sequence comes from Croton setiger, assembly GCA_948099555.1. NCBI lineage: Eukaryota > Viridiplantae > Streptophyta > Magnoliopsida > Malpighiales > Euphorbiaceae > Croton > Croton setiger. The sequence continues at coordinate 14,840 of CANUEY010463164.1, read as the reverse complement.
TCAATTTATTCTCTCGTTTCTATCATACATTTCTGTCAAAAGTTTAAACATTACTAACCCATTAAATGACAGGCAAAATAGTTTGAATCAATATAATGATTGATATAAGAATGAGAATCCAACAAAAATTAAATTAGAATTGAAATTAAAGAGTTACCTCAGAATTATTGATTCCGATTGCTATTGATTGAAAATCCTAGAATCCTTGTACAATCCAGCGTCAGGGTTTATGGATTGTGCGTGAAGAAGAGGAGAGGTGCGTGAAAAAGAGGAGAGGAGAAGTGGCTGCGCTGTGTGGAAGAAAAATAGAAAAGTTAGGTTAATTTAGGGATATATATAGTAACACAAAACGACGTCGTTTTGAGGAATAATTTTTTTTACTGAAAATTTCAAACTCCCCTACCGAAATCGGTATCGGTTGGGGTTTTTAGGGCAACCGATACCGATTTTCCGCTACCGAATTGAATCGGTTCGGTAATTACCGAATTTTGCTCAGCCCTACTTGCCGTCTCTCTCTCGTTGCCCTTTTTATTTTCCTAATGCAAACCCCAAGCTCAAGACTTCTCTGGTTACTGCCTCTCTCTTGCCGCCGTTCATACTCTCTTTAGCCACTCCTTTTATGTTCCTAATTCTCTGTTCATACCGACATTTAGAGAGTTCTATTGGCCGTTCCTGCTTTGATTTCATTATCGCAATCGTTCAAACCTTCAAATCATTGGGTTTGCAAAAGGCACTTCTGACTTCCCTGCTTCTTCGTTAAAGACATCAAAAGCACATTGATTTGAATTTACTCAAAAATCAACCGTGGCATCACGAACAGGGGTCGTTGTTCAAGATCAGAATTTAAACATAAACTTTTCTGTAAATAATGTTGGCTGGAAAACTAATGTCATAAAGCACCCAAAAGAGGAGTGCTTGGTGGCTGTACAGCTCATGGTGATTTGTCGAATCTGAATCAGGCAAAGAAGCAGAATTCCAACCCTTCGATCTTCAGTAAGAAGGAAATTGGTGCCTCACTTGATACAACCAAGAAGAGCACCTCCAATTCAGGGAAAGTGCAGACTAGAGGCAGGAAAGCACTTTCTGACATTTTAAATTCTGTAGTCCTAACCTGAATGAGGAATTGAAGAACTGTAAAGCGAAGCGATTGCAGAGGAAGGATTTCTGCACAACCATGGAGAATGTATCAAATCTCATACTAGAGCTACGGCTTTAGATTACTTTTTAGAGCTGACTGGATTGGGACCTAACAATGTTATTTTCGAACAGGACGAAAATCCCATGTCCATTAAATTGAAGCCTGAGAGTCCTCAGAGGTGCAACTGGAAGATATTGCTGAGGAGCCATTTGATTATCAATCTTGGAAAGAAGAGCTTAACTATCACCTAGGCTTTTCATGGACCAAAACTTCGAATTCAAGTTGTCAGACACACAATGCTTGTTTTAGAATTAGAATGGTAGCACTTTTGCTGCAGAACATGGTATTGTAAATGTGATTTTGTGATGGACCAATCTGATGCTCTTACACAATTTAACACATTTTCATAAAATGATATATTAAAGAATGTCATAAAATGATAAAATGCAACACATCTCCAGCAAAATTGAAACATTTTTTATATTAAAAACATCCAAGAATTATCCATATCAAATTATCGGAAAAAGTTATGTTCATTAGCACCCATCTCTTCGCCTTCCCCCAACTCCTACAATTCTTGCTGAATCACTAATTTACAAATTACAGAGCATTTCGCCCTTTTCTGTCATCCACCTAGAGAGGGAGGGAAAGCGACCCAAGCCAAGCTCCACTTATCCACAAGAAAAAAGACCACATTTTCTAAGCCACTGCCTTCCAAATGATCCAGCTGAAATTAGAGAACATGAATTGAATTCTACAAAGGAGAAAGTTGTATATACAAAATAATAATAGATTGGGAACAGAGTCATACAATTATTGTTGGACCTTCCTGAACTCAGCAAGCACAGGGTATATATTCTCAAAGGCAGTATATGTTTCGTCCCTTACCTAAAACATTCTCACACAAGAAAAAACAATTGTTAACACTAAACATGAACAGCAAACATCAAATCTGTCATAGGCAGGCAACATCTGATGGATTCACCTTGGCTCCTGTGATCACAATTTTTCCCGAGACAAAAATCAGCAGCACAATCTTCGGCTGTTTCATGCGATATATTAGGCCTGGAAAGAGCTCAGGTTCATACTGCACAAAGAGTAGTAATTTTGGTCAAGAGTAATGGACGACCAATATCAAGGAATCGCAAGCTACTATCTAAAATATTAAGTTCAACAAATAATGGTAACTTACACTTGAGAAAGCACCATGAGAGTATGCCAAGCCTTCAAGTCTAATGGGAAACTTTACATCACAGGAACCAACAATATTCTGAATCTTGAAGTCCTGGTAATTGCAATGAAGAATGTTTTTAACAAATCGCTGATAGTAGGTCAAAGACAGAGAAAGAAGGGAGGCATTCTCAGAGACAATTTGTACCTTAAACTTGGCTGGAAATCCCAGTTTTTGAATAATTCGAGCATACTAAAAGACAAATTATCATGTCAGATTGAACATCAACAAAAGGGCGTCTGTAAATGCAGTCCAAAGAACAACATTTATGATATACCTTCCTTGCTGCCAATTTTGATTGAGTTTCACTTTTTGCACCAGTACACACCTGAAACAAGAAAACAGTTTCAATTAGAGCAAACCACGACATGACACACTCTTTCCAACTCGAACAAACTTATTAAATAAATGACTTTTTTCCTCTTCACTCTTGTAAACTAGGATGTGTTAAATCAAAACAATAAACTACAGCAGCACAGATAACATAGGTCACACTATTAACCAACAAAACAGAAGTCCAGATAACACAGAAAAACAAACTCAACCACCTGACATAAAAAATCTTCCAAAAAAACAATTCAAATATAACTAACTAAGAAGAAAGATAATAATTGAATAATAGGAAAAAGCTTACCATCTTCCCAGATGCAAAAATCAATGCAGTGGTCTTTGGTTCCCTTATTCTCATTATAACAGCAGCAAAACGCTACATGGACAAACATGATAGGTTAATAATCAACAGTAACAGACATTTAAAAACCAATCTACCACAAACCGTTATGAGAAAACAACCACAAACCTTAGGGTTGTATTCTGCATTACGTGCTTGCAACGCAATTTGTTTGAGATCCAACTTGCAATCTAAGTTCACTGTTGATACAATGTTCCTAAAGACAATATAAACCGAACCAACACTGAGATTTCGCAATTTAGCACAAGATGATAAGAAAACACATAGCAAGTTAAGTAGCATAACAAAAGAAGGGAACTGCTAAATCAAACACAATAAATAAACAATATGATAACAACATACTGATCATTATGACAACCGCAGGAACAGAAGTACATAATCAAACTACAGGTCGTAAAAAGCTTAAGGACCACAAAGCATTGCAGTTGGTAAAAAAGGAACAGAATTACACAAGAAATTACTTAGCAAAGCATACTTCATTATAAATGTTCGTAGGGCAAAGTTGCAAGCCAGAAACTGCCACTACTATGTCACCGCCAAACCAGGGTGGGTGTTATTGTTTTGGTTGTAGCAGGCATAAATAACTGTCGGCACATTGGTAAGATAACAACTAGTTTTTAAGCCGAGAGATGAAAATCAACATTTACTACAAACATGTTTGGATACATACAAAAAATCTGTCTAAAAAAATAAAATAATTGCATGCAACCATAATTCCTACAGCTTTCTAAGAAGATTTTCATGCAAAATGTACTGCTCAGCAGATATTAAACAGTGTGGCAATAGAAACGTGGTAAATTTCATAAAAATTCTGAGCATCACCACCCTAGAGGTCATACAACCACTTCAGCTGACAACTAAATTATAAAATTCACAGCTAGGGTAGCTCTTTATACAATACACAGAGATAAACTTCATGCTTTAACTAATATATATATTTACAAAAATTGAACCGCCACAAACTCATGGGCCATGACTAGGCCAACATTTTTCTTTAGCATCTAATTAACTCGGGGTCCAAAACCCATTTTCATAGATCAATAACAAGTATGTTTGCTCTTGAAAGAATTATCCGCCAGAAAAACTGTCGTATTGAGGAAAGCTTTTGCTACAAACAGGAATCAAACGCGAAAACCTAATTCCTTAATTTCGCACTTCAATCTTCAACGAAACCGCAAAACCACAACATTTTTATGAAATTAAACCGACCAAGCTCCAATAATCGAACCTCAAACTTGATACCGATGGCCCTATACACCCACAAGAACCTAATAAACTAAATCCTACGTGGATTCACGCGGGAACATGATAGCCTAACGAATAGATCACACAGTAGGCTTGTGAGGATAAAAAAAAAAAAGACTTACTGAAGGGTGGGAACAATGCCAGAAGGGTGCTTGGAAATATCCACAGGCTGATTGCCTTCCAAGACTCCTTGTTCTGCCATTTCCTTATATGTTCCTCACCACTCCAACAATCCCCTAAAAAATCGCCTTCAATATAATTTTTCACAGCCAAATAGCTCGATCTCAACCCCAATTCAAAAGGGGGACGTGTCTTTTAAGATTTCAAAGATTTGGGTTGTATTTAAACAAAACCGATCTATAAAATCTCAGATCTGCGGACAAGAAATCCCAATTTTTGGATCGATTATACAATTTAGGGTTAGGATCAAATTGAAAAAAGGAAAATCTGTAAAAATTTATAAGCAAGGAAGAAAATAGAGGGAAAATTGGAAGGATAGGAGGGAAGATTTCGAAAACAAGTTTCTTTTATAGGTTTTGATTTAAGAGAGAAATGGAGAAGAGAGGAGAGATTTGAAGAAGTATGCTCTTGGGGTTGTTCCTTAAGGTCTGATTATGAGAGAGAGACAGAAAGATAAGGAGAGAGGCGGTCGAAGAAACGTGAGAGCCTTTTTGTACCCTACCCACCACTATTTATAGAGACTACTTGGTAACGGGCTATTCAGCCGGTTGCGAGTTCAATGTTACCGGTTTTTGTAGGTTTCAAGGGTAATATTGGAAGTTCGTTGTGTTTGATTGAATTCACTGTTCTCTCATGCTTTTGGGCCTCTAAAGATTGACGATCATGCCCTTTATACGTTGTTGATTTTGGACACGTGTATCGTCTATTCTGGAAACATCCCATCACAAGGCACAAGTAGAAGAGCAAAATGCTGATATTTTTTTATCATTGGGCTAGCAATTTTCCATTCTATGTTTTTGCTACGTTTAATGTTGGTTGAATTTTAAGACAATGATGTAATAATCTAATACAATTAAAATATAAAATAAAAGAGTTTATTTTTGACAGTATATTTCAACAAATTTTAGAGACAATTTTCTAATTTTAAGGAATCGGAACTCCAATGCTAGTGAGGGTTCCTACTAAAAAACCATGATAGAAAGTGAACTGCACACCCCCTAATATACGTACACATATCATGGTGTTCATCTTTTATGTTTCATTGTATTCGTTTATTCGCTGCATCTCTATAATTGAACTTCTTGTTAAAAGAAATATATCATTGATGAAATTATTGGAATAAATTCGAAGTCGTTTGAATCCATATTCCATGTTTTAACAAAACCAACACAAATTTACAAAAACCATCTAAACAAAATCAAGAAGCCACCATTTCAAAGAAGAATAAACACAAATCAAATAGGATAAAATTTTAAACATAGCCACCATTGACCCATTCACTAGCATCAGTAGCCAAGAACCCAACAACATGAGCCACATCAATATAGGTTCACCAAGCCTACCGAGTGGGCATATCTCAATTGCATTTCTCACATACTCTTCACTCCTTCCTGTAAAGAACATTTCAGTAGCAATAGGTCCAGGTGCTACACAATTTGCAGTAATTGCAGTCCCTTTTAGTTCTTTTGCTAGTATTTTAGTCATGCTTTCCACTGCTGCTTTCGAACCTGTGTATGCTACTATTTTTGGCTTCAATGCATCCACCAATGAACTTGATATTAGTATGATTCTTCCTCCTCCGCCCCGTTTCAGCCGGTTTGCTGCCTCTTTGCAGCATAAGAATGAGCCTTTACAATTCACACTGAAATATCACAAAATCATTAGATAATCTCAGAAACGACATATTTTGAATAAAAAAATTGCACAAATCACAAAATTCGTCAGCTAATTTCATAAACGAACCTGACAACACGATCGAAATCTTCAAGAGTAGTTTCAGCAATTGTAGAATATTTGGAATCGACAACGGCAGCTGAATTAACCAAGATATGAACCTCTGATCCGAAAAGTCTTTCTGCTTTGTCATACAATAATTTATCCTGTTCAGGCTCGGAAATGTCCGCTTGAACAGCAAAAGCTCGTGTGGTATCGTGTCGTTGAGCACGACAGAAGACGAATTGATTTGATTGCGACGAGATCAGCTTGATCCTTGTTGGAAGTGTAATTGACGACGATTTTAGCACCGAGTGGATGACTATGGCCTTGCCGATGCCTCGAGATGAGCCGGTGACAATGGCTATTCGGCCTTGCAGCGGCGGAGTAGCAGATGTAGAGGTGGGGTCTGGACTGTTTTGGTACCTGTGGCGCGTGAGATACCATATGTAACGTGTGCGACATTGCTCTGATTCCTTCAGAACTAGAGTTTTTGAACTTAACTCCTTTTAACTTCATTTTGTCTTGCTAAAATGACATTTAAACACTTAAACAAATATTAGTAGATCACAATTCAAGTTAATTTGTCAAAGATTCAAAATTTAAAAGATAGGTCAAATATCAGGAGAACCAATTTCCACAAAATGAGAAGATTTAAACAGATATATGAAACCTGGTACTTACCTTGTATGGTAAAAATTTACAAACTATTCAGCCAAACACCGGAGACTGGAAATAATGGTCTAAATATAGAGACCCGCTTAGTTCTCCTGAAAGAACAAATAAATTATAAAAATGGGAAATCTAATATAAGTATGTAAACATGAAGAAACCGATAAATAGATGTTTCAGAAAGCAATTCAGTTAACCTGAAAACATTTAAGATGAGAAATTACCTGTAATCTCTACAGGAACAAACAATATCCTTAAAATAACATATCAAATGGCAGGTGGCTTAAAGGAGAAGGCCTGTGGACAAGAAACAACATAAAGGAAAGTTGTCAAAGGAGAAAAGTGCCTTCGCTCAAAAATCCCAAATAAGATGAAGTTGTTAGCCTACATAGTCATAAGTGAGAAATTCACCAGCTCTTGTAGATTCTTTAGGGATCATAGTTTTCTTTCAGATCCCTTCAAACCCTTTCCCAATAATCTTCATACAATTCCACTCACCAATAATCTCTACATGAACAATCACCACCATCAAAATGGTGAAACCGGTATGCATCTCGTACCACAATTGTCCGGTTTGTAATCTTTGACATAAACTTAAGCCATGTGTGGCAGTCATTACAGACACGTAAATTCTTCATTATGTGTATGGGAATTGGATTGGACAAACTCAGGAGTCCAAATGCAGTAGCCAGCTTCTCACTGTGAACATATGCAGTAGGATCCTTCTGTTCCTGCTCTAAGTTATTCAACAGCATATATTGATCTTGCACATAACCAATTTCAGCTGCTCGTTTATTCAGATAAGCTAAGAATTCATATATTTTATCTGAGAGCGGATGGAGCTTATCGCCAACAAAAAATGCATGAATCGAGTTCTTAACTTCTATCCAACTACGACCTGGCTCTTTCTTCACACCTCTGTCTTTCATCATTTGCCTGGTCTGATCCCTAAGATCCCATTTCCCTGTCACTGCATACATATTTGACATTAGAACATAAGTTGCTGAATCTTCTGGTTCCAATTCGAGTAGACGACGAGCTGCAAACTCCCCAACTTCTGTGTTCTTGTGAACTGTACAAGAACTTAAAAGGGTCCTCCAAGCCATTGCATCTGGTTCAATTGGCATCTCCTCAATAAAACTTCTTGCATGGCTCAAACGACCAGCACGACATAAAAGATCCACAACACATGCATAATGTTCTGGCTTAGGCACCAGGTCATGCTCTTTGCTCATTGACTCGAAGTACAGAAGACCCTCATCAACCAAACCCACATGGCTACAAGCTGAAAGAACTCCCACAAAAGTGACATGGTTTGGCATCTCTCCAACCTGTTTCATTTTCTCAAAAAGTTTTACTGCTTCAATACCATGGCCATGTTGAGAATAGCCTGTGATCATAGCATTCCAGGAAATTTCATTTTTCTGTGGCATCTCAGAAAACACTCTCTTGGCATCATCAATGCAACCACACTTCGCATACAATGTGATTACAGCATTTGAAATTTCAATTTCTGTATCAAATGCTGTTTTCATAATCATAGTATGGATCTGCTTCCCTTGTTTGATATTTGCCATATTGGCAGCAGCACTAACTGCAGAACCAAAGGTGAATAAATTAGCTTCTATATTTGCTCTTTTCATCTGAGCAAAGATATCCAATGCTTCCTCACAGTACCCACTTTGTGCAAATCCAGACATTAAACCATTCCACGATATACTGTCTTTAAAATCAATTTTTTCGAATGCCAAGTATGCTTCCTGAATTCTACCACACCTAGCATAAAGATTAACTAGTGCATTGCCAATTGAGAGATCTTGTGAATAACCAGAGATATATGCCTGAGCATGAATTTGTTGACCTTGATTAAGTGCATGAATGCCAGCACATGCACTGATTGCACTTGAAAAGCCAATATTATCTGATCGGATCCCTCGATTTACCATTAATTCAAAAAGCTCAAGAGCTTCAGCAAACAAATCATGTTGTGTGTACCCTGCAATCATAGCTGTCCATGAAACTACATCTTCCTCAGTAAGTCTTCTAAGAATTCCTCGGGCAATATCCAGTTTTCCATTCTTAGCATACATATCTATAAGCACACTACATACATACAAGTTAAACTGAAACCCAGTCTTGATGACTTGGGAATGGATTTGCTCTCCTAAATCAAGAGCTCCTGATGATGTACAAGTTCTCAAAATACTTGGGTAGGTAAATTGATTAGGAATCAAGCCTTTAATCTGCATTTGTCTAAATATTTGAAATGACTCGCTTAAATTATCCAATTGCCCATAAGCAACAAGCATAACATTCCATAAAACCACATTTTCTGTTTGTGTAGCGAGGAAAAATTTGTGGGCAGTATTTATATCAGAGCACTTAACATATAGGTCAAGCAGGGAACCTTCAATAATAATATCTAAAGACATGCCTGCTTTTATTGTAAATGAATGAAGTTGTTCTCCCTCAGAAAGTGCCCTAAGAGATGCACAAGCACTCAAGAGGCTTGCAACTGTAACACAACCGGGTTTGAGGCGATCATGCTGCATTTTCTTATACAATTCCAAAGCCCTATCACTGTGTCCCTGCTGTGCAAGCCCAGATATCAGTGAATTATATGAAACTTCATCCTTACATTTTATTTTACTGAAAACTTGTTCGGCAGATATGAAGTTCCCCAAGCGAGAATACAATGTAACTAGAGCATTGCACACATATGTCTCCATAAAGAATCCACACTTGAAGACTAGGGCATGAAGCTGCTCCCCAATATCAAACAACTCCATTTTGGTGCAAGCACTCAAAACACTTGAAAATACATAGGGAGTAGGTAATATTCCTGATATATGCATTTCGTAAAACAGGCGAACAGCTTCTTCTCCATATCCATTCTGTGAAAAACCAGAGATCATAGCAACCCAAGAAACACTATCCTTCACATATAACTTATCAAAAACCTTTTTAGCAGATTGTATAAACCCAATTTTGGCATATGAATCAATCAAAGGATTGCACACAACAGGACTAGATCCAAATCCCTGCCGAATGATCTTAGCATGAATCTGCTCAACAACGCGATCACCTCCACAAGCCCTTAAAACATTGGCAAAAGTAAATACGTTGGGACTTGCATTCTCCTCCAACAAAAGCAAAAACAACCTGAAGACCTCATTAGGCATTCTTTTAGCAACAAAACAAGATAATATCTTATTCCAGGTAATCACACTTCTACTGGGCATATCATCAAAAACCTTAACTACACTATCCAAATCACCTGCTGCAATGTAAAAATCAATAAGCTTATCACACAAAACAACCTCTCCACAAAAACCTGCCTTTAGAATCTTCCCATGAAGCTTTTTGCAAGTTACCATAGACCCGGAATTCAAACATGAATCCAAAAGCCAAAGATATGTTTGAGAATTCGCTCGAATTCCACGCTCATTCATCAACTGTAGGAATTCAATCCCTCCCAAATTCCCTTCATTTCCCTGATCAGATATTTCAGCTAATGCAGTAGAAGCTAGTCTCAGTTCTCTTAAATCCCAACTGAAAAACTGTAAATAAATAAAAAAAAAAAAAAAAAAAAAGATAATCATTGACATGGTTATGCAATGGAGCGTTGTGCAAAGGAAATGAAATAGATAAGCAACTAATTGGGTGTTACCTTTGGGGGTTTTTGCATGGGTTTTAGAGACAGTGGGGCTATACATTTTGGCGGAAAGTAAAGAGGAAAGGATTTAGATAAGGAGCCGCGAAGGCACATGGGGCTAAAGTGCCTGAAACTCATTTGTCAATTGATTTGAATAAGCCAGCAGTAAAATACGTTGGAAGATTTGAAACGCATTTTCATGTGCCAGCAGCAACCCGCAACCTACAAGTCTGGGTGCTTTCTGCTTATTGCCTGAGAATTCGGGCCACTGGCGCCACGACTGAGGTCCCAGCCTACCAAACTACCAACAACAACATACACTGCTCTCGATGAATGGGGAAGCTTTATAACTCTCTCAATAATAAAGCAATAATTGGCTGCAGTGTTAAGTGGCAGGAATTCTAAAACTCTCAAATCGCCAAACCATCATTTTTATAACCCTCAAATCACAACATACACAATAAAACGATAAACAAACAAGTATCTCAAATTTGGAACAATCTCTGGTTGTTCTACTGATTGTCCTAATAAGTATAAATTTCTTTGCAAAATTAGTTTAATAGGAAAAAAATTAAAATCAAATTCAGGTTCAAATTATTCTTATTCGAACAAATAAAAGAGTCTGTGCCTCAGAACCAATTATTCTTCGCAGCAACAGAAAAGAGACTGATAAAATCAATTAAAATATACATTTTGTTGTGGCAATTGAATGAGAGAGAGGGAGATAGGAGAAGAAGAAAAAGCGAAAACGAGGAGGTTAGTAAAATACCTAGCATTGTAGCTTCAATGAAGCAGAAAAAGATTTAGACATAGTAGTAGCAGTAGAGATAGAAAACGAAAGTACGAAACTGAAAGAAGAAACCAAAGAGAGAGCAACGTCCACGAAGCGAAAAGAGGAGAAGCTGAACTTTTGTAGTGGGGCGACTAAAAACTTAGAACGATGTGACAGAAACAATACGATAACGTTTTAACGATGTCACATAGATATACGACATTATTTATGAATCAGAGGGCTGTGAAGGCTACCATAACAGATTTAACGGTAAATTGAAGCGACGCCGTTCGATCCTCCCTGCCTGCTAAACAAATACAAGCTCACAGCAAAACCCTAGAACTCGAAGAAGAGAAGGAAAAAAACATGGCAATCGCTCGAACCGGCGTCTATGTCGACGATTACCTGGAGTGTAAGTACATAGTTTTCATGTCTGTTTTCCAAAGTTTTTGGTTTTTCGGCTGGAATTTTATATAAGCGTAAGTTATTGCAATTTTTTTAATCTGAATTTGGATTTCAACAGATGCAAGCACATTACCTGCTGAGCTTCAGAGACTGCTCAATACTATCAGAGAACTCGATGACAGATCCCATTGTAAGCCCTTAAATATTTACTTTCATCTATATTTCATAAATTACGTTTTGTGATCTTAGATTGTTTCTGTATTTTTAATTATGATCTTTATAACAAACAAAGCACATCTATACTTAGAGATGAAATTTTCCGTTCTCTTTCCTTGTTTATTGATCAATTATTGTACAATTATATAAATTTATTCATATGATTTACAAGAATGCATTAATAACAAGTTGTATGATTAGATTCTTTTTTTTTTTTAATATAATTTCATTATGATGTTTCTGTTGTTATAATGAATGCATCAACATTATTTTTGTGCAGGGCATGCATGCAGGTCTGGTTTTGTTGTTGATTTCTTGGCTTTGTGTTTTAAGCATTTATCATATATACTTATCTGCATCAACATCTGTGATTTGATATGAATAAATTTTTGTTTGTTTGGAAGCTATGATAAACCAGAGCAGGCAACAAACAAAATACTGTTTGGGATTGGCATCTCAAAGCTCAAAGAGAGGGAATGGTAGTGCTTTCAACAACAATGACGAGGATGATGCCATTGAGAGAATGAGAAAAGATATTGAGGCAAATCAAGACAATGCATTGAGCTTGTGTACTGAGAAGGTTTTATTGGCACGGCAAGCTTATGACCTTGTAAGCGTCTTCTAAATTAAGGATGTTATTCAGTTGTTATTTTTCCTTTGTTCCGTATATTGTTTGAATTGCTTTAATATTTTCAAGTTTCATGTGCTATGAGCTATTTGGTGCAATACAAATTGGCATTTGGCTCCTGTCAAATCATTCAAGGATACATTTGTACTCCCTAGCAATGACCTGCTTTTTCATCGACTAGAAATTGCTTTTATTTGTGGAGCTTAGGCATCAAACACAATTATGGATATGGAAATTTTTTGTCAAGTATATGATGATAAGTTTCAATTGCTTGGGTGATGTAATGAAATAGAAATGAAATGAAACAAGCAAGTAAAATGACATGCCATAAACTTAACACACAATTGCATATATTTTCATTTTTTTGCTTGTGAATTAAGTGAAGAAGCCAGTTAGCAGATTCATGTCATATTACACAACATTTTAATCCTTTTCACTTTATGCAGATAGACAGCCACATTAAACGATTGGATGAGGATCTGAACAACTTTGCAGAAGATTTGAAGCATGGTACATAATTGGCACAGATCATTGAATTTTACTATTTGTAACCCAATCACTAATCCTGGAACAGGTCCCTAGCTAGTAATGACCAGGACTTTGTGTCGAAATACATCCTGCCCTATTAAATTGCATCAGAAAAAGGAAGAATCTTTTTTTTATATAGAAGAATCTTTCATTCACAGTCTTAATTCTCTTTCTTTTTCTTTTCCTAATAATGTCAGAGGGGAAAATACCAGCAGATGAACCAGCAATTCTTCCTCCACAACCTATATTAATTCCTAAAGTTGAAAAACGCAAGTCCAATTATGGAACACCTCAGTCAAAGAGGACTGATTTTAGGGACAGGGAATGGGATCGAGAACGTGATAGAGATTTCGAGCTCATGCCTCCTCCAGGAATTAAAAAGGAGTTTAATGTCTCTGTTGACATTGATCAACCCATTGATCCAAATGAACCTACCTACTGTGTCTGCCATCAGGTTCTGACTTCTTGTTTACTACCATTTCAATTTCAAAGCCATATCTTCTGCAAAGTTGCTTTGGAGTAAACTTTTATTATGCACAATGTATCAGTATGCCTAATAAATTAATTATTCGTCCATTTTCAGGTGTCCTTTGGGGATATGATTGCCTGTGATAACGAAAACGTAAGTACTTGTATGCTTGTTCTTGTCTGTACGTTTGTAAATTGGTCATAGACTAGTTTGGAAATTGTAGATTGTATTTATGGGTTTCAAATGAGAATTGATGTGGCGGGAGTTAAGATCTCAGTGTATGTGCATAAGTAAATGCACTGCCATACGTAAACTAAACAACATTAATGAGTTTGTTACTTCATCCTCTTCCGCATTGGTGAATTGAAAATAAAGTTTATGATGAATGCTGGGCGGGCCCTCCATGTTTTGTGTTTATATTTGATGGAATTTGTTCTGACATGGTCATGTAGACTTGATAAGCAGTAAAAATAGGTTAGCTGAATGCCCCAGGGCATACTGTTTCTGGTATGGTAATGGAAGTGTTAGCTCATTTGATTTTGATCATATTATAATCAGAATAAGTGATAATTGTTTCTAGTTACGTATACATTGATTATTTTGAGAAAGCATATTGTATAACCTGCTAAATTTACAGTGTGAAGGTGGCGAATGGTTCCATTACGCATGTGTTGGTCTAACACCAGAGACTAGATTCAAAGGAAAATGGTATTGTCCAACCTGCAGACTGCTACCAAACTGTCAATTATGATGCGCTTGTTCATGTAATATCATATTTTTTGCTGCATTTGTGTATTATTCCTTGTCATCCTGGAAGGGGAAAATGTATCGCAATGGCTAATTTGATCAACCATAGCCAAGTTTTGTCATGGAATGATGGCACATTTTTGTCTCATTGCAAATTCATTTGCAGGATTATAGGTTCTTCGGAAACCTTCGTTTCAATGCAAAATGTTGTATAGTATTGTTGTGGAAATAGATGTGTATATTAATTGCAGCAAAACTCCTTGTGTATTTGCAACCAAAAGTCATCTCTTCTGGCACCTCATAAGCAGATTAACTCCATATACAGGTCGTAAGCTTCGCCAGTCTTATAGTTATGTAAGAGGGTATTTGTCAAGCTTTGATTTTCTGGTTTCGACTTTTAAAAAGCACTTTTAGTGGTGGCATTTGGTATGGTTCTTAAGTAGCTTTAAGCATATATATATATATATATATATATATATATATATATATATATATATATATATATATATATATATATAAATATAAATATATATTAATAAAAAAAATAAAA
>CANUEY010462986.1:0-31267 GCA_948099555.1 Croton setiger | reverse complement strand
TTTTTATGTTTAAGGACTAAATTGTAATTTTTATATTTTTGGAGGACCATTTTGTAATTTTCCAGTTATTGCTCAATAATGTAACTTTTGGGTTGTTGGGTTTAATTTGGGGATTTTATGGGTAGAATGTAATTAATAGGTATTCGGTTTGTAATTAGTTGTAAGATTTATTTTCCGCACTTTATTTTTCCCGCAATTTATCGCTTTCTGTTGTGTGTTTGGCGCAAACGATTTAAATCACCGCTAGGAACATTGCTTAGTTGCTTTTCGAAAATAATAAAACTAAACTTAAAATTTGGAAAACGAATTTTGGTTTAAGAGGCCGGTAAATCCGGGCGTTAGTCGAAATGAAATTTCGGCTAACGTACCCAACCCTCTTTCTCAGAATTTTTGGTTCAGACTTAGCCTTATACAAAAATAAAACGGAGTCAATTTTTTTATAAATAAAATTTGGTTTTTCATAAAAATAAAATTGGTTCCCGAACGGGTGGCGACTCAAAATTATTTTTAAGACCGACTAGTTCGGCACTGATCCCAAAATTGTTTTATCACTTCAAATTTTTAATCTTTTCGGCTTGTAAGCCGGAAAGGCCGGAGCCGGACCGTCATCAAGTAGGAACAATCAACTGTTTGATATTTCAATTATTCAGAAAAAATATATTAAAATAATGGGTATGGGAACATTTGATTTCAAAAGTGTATTTCCACATTTGGCCTCTCAAACACAATTAATCTCTTTTTGGCTTTCATATCATTGAGAAGGAAGTATATTAGTTAAAATGCAAAGGGCATGCAAATATCACATTGCATAAATTCACTAAAAGAAATAACATTTTATTTTGGGGTAATTACTTTTAGGTCTCTGAGATTTGGCCCAACAAATTCGTAGGTCTCTCTATTTTGAAAATTATATCAACGGGTCTCTAAATTTTAAAAAAAATAGACTCTCAGGTCCTTCCGTCCACTTTGGCCGTTAGTCAACGGAAAAGTCAACGTTTTTTTCAAAATGACCAAATTACCCTTTGTTTATTTGAATCGAACCATGGTTTATTTGAATCAGACCATCTTAATTATTAAATCAAACCTATGAGTCCCACTCACTATAAAAATAAAAAACAAACCAAGGTTGGATTTAAACTTAAGACCTTTAACACACTACCCAACATAATAACCAACTGCACCACAACATCTTAATGTATTAAACTGACGTGATAATATTTTATTGTGTAAAGTACAACCATTCACATTTTATCACCATAGCAATTATCTATTATTTCAATTAAGATTTTATTAAATAATTACATATTTATTTTTTAATCATCCTACACAAGTCTGAAGGTTAGAAGGGAAAGTTTAATTTTTCCGAAAAATTAAAAAGAGTTTAAAGAAAATTTAGTGTTTATTTTGAGAAATTAACAAAAATTAGAAAACTCATACTTTTATTTGGATAAATTAACAAAAATTAGAAAACTCATATTTTTTAGTCAAGGAATGAAATATTTATTGTGAGACCCGATAATACAATTTCCAAAATAGAGGGATCCCAGAGTACATTAGGCTAAACCTCAGGAACCCCGATCATACAACTTCCAAAATAGAGGGACCCCAGAGTACATTAAACCAACCCTAAACCCAAAAATAATTATCCCTAAAAAATATGAGTTTTATAATTTTTGTTAATTTATCCAAATAAAAGTATGAGTTTTCTAATTTTTGTTAATTTCTCAAAATAAACACTAAATTTTCTATAAATTCTTTTTAATTTTTCGAAAAAGTTAAACTTTCCCTTCTAATCTTCAGACTTGTGTAGGATGATTAAAAAATAAATATGTAATTATTTAATAAAATCTTAATTGAAATAATAGATAATTGCTATAGTGATAAAATGTGAATGGTTGTGCTTTATACAATAAAATATTATCACGTCAGTCTAATACACTTTAGTGTTGTGGTGCAGTTGGTTATCATGTTGTGTAATGTGTTAAAGTTCTCAAGTTCGAATCTCGCCTTTGTTGTTTTTTATTTTTATAGTGAGTAGGACCCACAAGTTTGATTTAATAATTAGGATGGTCTGATTCAAATAAACCATGGTTCGATTCAAATAAACCAAAGGGTAATTTGGTCATTTTGAAAAAGAAAAACGTTGACTTTTCCATTGACTAACGGCCAAAGTGGACGGAAGGACCTGAGAGTCTATTTTTTCAAAAGTTAGGGACCCGTTGATATAATTTCCAAAATAGAGGGACCTACGGGTTTGTTGGGTCAAACCTCAGGAACCCAAAAGTAATTACCCCTATTTATTTTGACCTTAAAATGTTGCTGAAATCCAGTGTAGGATGTGGTTTTGGGTTGATTTGAATGAAGTTGGTTTTAGGTTTTTCTAAGAAAACCCTAAGTAAAGGGTTTAGCATGTTTATGTATATATTTAAGTTTAATTCAAGCTGGAGGTGTCAAGTTTATTTCTGGACTTAAGATTATCATCTGTAGGTTTAACTTAAGGGGTAGAATATGGTCATTTAGTGGGAAAACAAAAAGAAAACGATAGGAAGCAGAAATTTAAAGAAAAACGAGAGGAAGAAAGAGAGGAAGAAAACAGAAGAGAAAAGAGAGAAGACAGCTAAAATACCTATTGGGTTTTGTTCCTTGGTGTCTGAGGAAGGTGAGGAATAGGTTAGAAGTGAGAGAAGACCGTCGGGTTGCCGGAAAAAGAAGAAAACAGTGAGGAATAGAAAACAGGGCAGAAACGATAATTTTGGAGAAAAGAAGAAAGTGAGAGAAATATTCTGCATAAGTGAGTTTAATTTGTTAGGAAAGGTTGTAGGGGACTTGGGTTGAAGTTTTAGATCGAGGTTAGGCTGGGAAATTGGCTGGGGAGGTCGAATTTGGCCGGAAAAAGTTGACGGGAAAACAGGGGAAGCTGCTGGAAAGTTTCTGCCCGTGGGTGAGGAAGACGACCAAAACGACACGACAGGCGTGCGTTTTGGGGTCTTGCGCGAGGCACAGGCGAGGGACTGCGGGTGAGATCAAAACGCACGTAGATTCTGCGTTTTGATCCCTGCGAGGCGCGCGGTGCTAAACGGCACAGAGGCATGCGTTTAGGGGAAATTAGCTGTTCTGGTGCCTTGATTTCGGTATAACCTTGTTTTAACCCCTGAACTTAATTTATTTTTGCATTTAAATCCTTCAGATTGATTTTTGCATAGTTTTCAATTTAGTCCAGCAGATTTAAATTATGAAAATTGCAATTTGACCCCTGTAGTTTTTGGAAATGTGCAAAATAGCCCTTCTGGGAAGAATTTGATATTTTTGGTAAATTACATTTTGGCCCCTCAATTTTTAATAATTGCACTTTTAACCCGGAAACTTTTATAAATTATGTTTTAGCCCTTCTAGCCTAATTTCAACGTCCTGAATCCGTTTTTGACGTCAGAAATTTATTTTTTGAGATCGTTTTAAGGCTGAAAATTCAGATTTAAAGTGTTTGGTTAAAGAATTTAAATATGAAATTAGTTTTAATTATTTATATGGTTTATTTAAACTTGGAATTGGTTTTAATAATTATAATTACTCTTAATTATAATAATTATATGGAAAATTGAGATTTATAATATGTTTAATTATGTTATAAAATAAGTTTGAAATTGGAAATTTGTGAATTATTTTTAATTAAGGACAACACAGAGATTAAATATGAAATCATGCATCATAGCATATATGGATTTCCGATTTGAGTATTTGAACATCATTGATATGTTATGCATTATAGGCGCATCAAATTCTCGAGCGGCGCGGGGTAAGGAACCCGAGGGCCACCCGAGTACACAGTAGTGAGGTAAGTGCTAAGACCACTTACTTATATGTGTTTGATATGAATTCTGTGATATTGCCAAGCATGTTATATAGTGATATAAAGATTGAAATTAGATTTGAACACCTATGAGGTATGATTTGTTATTATATGACTTTTGAAAATTGCTTGGACCGATACTGAAGCCCGGTCAATTGGTTATATGTGATATATGAATTGTCATGTTTGTAGTTCCTGAGTCGGTACTGAAATCCGACCAGTTGAGTTATATGATCTGGATTAAATGACACATGTTTATACCATGTTATTGTTACCGGTAATGAAACCCGGTTATGTGATTATATGATATGGATTAAATGACACATGTTTATACCATGTTATTGTTACCGGTAATGAAACCCGGTTATTTGATTATACCAGCATGTGATTATATAAGCATGAAAATATGATAAACATGATTTACAAGCATATGTTCACAGAACTTAAATAAGGCGGTTGTGATTATCGTTACCGGTGTTGCAGATTTCACGTTTGAGAAACTACAATTTCCTCTATGATTTGATGGAAAGGCCTACTGGTCTAAAATGTTATAGAAAGACCTTCAGGTCCTATACAATGCAGAATGATCTGGTGAATACTGCATATTAAAGGTTGATCTGCGGATCCCTTTTGACCGATGATATATTCCGGTCTTACAGGTTTGCTGGCCAGCTATGGTTACTACTATGCCATGAAATTCCCGGGGCAACATGTGGTCGATAAATCACAATCAATGAATAAGAAATGACATGTCATTATGCATCGGATGTTATAGTTTGATATATATGTTATAAATAACCTGAAAATGATTGGTATTAATAAGTTTTGATGTTTTGCCTTAATTGTTATATTAATGCTTTGTTTAGCACTTGCTGAGTTTTGCGACTCACACAAAACGCATATTATGTTTTCAGGTCTGCTATCTGAGTGAAGTACTAAGACTTCACTAATCTATTGCTCAGGTCGGTATAGCTGAAGCCTAGGCCTCTCTACCTCACATCACATTATCTGTATCAGTTGCATATAGAGTTTTGTTTAATGCTATTCCTGTATAGCATTATTTTTCTAGTTTGGCATGTATATATATGTTTATTAAGTTTTGGGATAATAAGGCATAGTGATATGTAAATAAAGAATTGTAATAATGTATGTTTGATATTTGGTTTATGTTTGATATATGCTGGTTTATGTTGGTTTGGAATAGGTTAATGTGGTAATTAAAAAGATGATATAAGTTATATAAAAAAAATATGACATGTTTTATAACATAAGATATAAGATAGGACGTTACAATCCAGATGGAAAAGTGGTGAAGCACAAAGCCCATCTTGTAGCAAAGGGTTATGTGCAAAAATATGGTGTGGATTATAAAGAAGTATTTGCACCAGTGGCAAGAATGGAAAATGTAAGAACCATTCTCGCATTTGCAGCTAAAAAATAATGGAAGGTCCATCACATGGACGTGAAGACGGCATTTCTAAATGGTGAATTCGAAGAGAAGGTTTATGTGAGTCAACGAGATGGCTTCATCAGAAAACACAAACCGCAGAAAGTTTTGAGACTCAAAAAAGCCTTATGCGGCTTGAAGTAGGCCCCAAGGGAATGGAACACCAAGCTGGATCAGTGTTTGAAGTCACTCAATTTCAGTAAGTGTTCATTTGAACATGCAGTTTATATGAAAAAAGAAGTGAATGATATAACTGTAGTGGGAATCTATGTTGATGATTTAATTGTCACTGGTTCAAATGAAAAACTTATTGAAAGATTTAAGCATGAGATGATGAGAAAATTTGAAATGAGTGATTTAGGTTACTTGAGTTATTATTTGGGTATTGAAGTGAAACAACAATCTGATTGTATAACTTTGTGTCAAAAAGTTATGCTAGCAGAATTCTTGAGAAAACAGGTATGTCTAGCTGCACTCGTTGTCTTGTTCCAATGAATCCGAGAAGTAAGTTAAGTAGGCATGATGATGAACCACTTGTTCCTATTCTAATTTTTCGTTCAACGAGCACTCCAGATGGAAGCATTCATGTGAATACTAATAGAGCGTGTTCATGACTTACGCACCTCTTTGTTCATGACTTACGCACCTCTTTGTTCAAGAAAAATTTTGAATCATTAAAAGGTTAGTTTTTTATCTCTTTCATCGAATTAAATGGATCACATGGATCCTAGGAGGAAAATAAAGATAAAAAAATTTTGTTTCGCTGCGTGTTTTGATTTGCAGTGATATCCGTAGTGTTGTTAACGCATTGAGGACTCTATTTTTGACAAAAGCTTTTCGATCAGTTCCAACAATTTCATCCTATTACTGATTGAGACTCTCTGCTTTTGATTTGATATCAATTTTAAATTTTAAATTGATTTCAGTTTGAGAGTTTCAAAATCCTGAACCTAAATCGAAGGAAAAATAGATGTGATAAAAACTAGCTTAGACCGATAGAGAATGTGATAGTGCATCCTCTAGTTCTCTTGAGCATCTTTGACAACTATAACAGAGTCACTAAGGACACTCACAAATGTGTTGTTGGAGTCTTCTTTCAAAGGCACTATTAATGTTTCCAACTGCTATATAGGTTCAATACTTGCTTGCCTCTGTTCATTTTCTAGGTCCCTTTTGATTTTAATCTATCAATTTTTGTTCTGTTAGATCATTTTCTCTAGTTTTGAACTTTTTGTCGTGGATCATGAAGAGAACTGGACAATATTTGTGTACTATGCTATCTCTTGCAGATATTTTAGAAAGACTTATTTTTTAAAAAAAAGGAGAGAAGAGATTCGTTTTTTCGAATATTTTAGAAAATCTAAGTTTTAAACTGAGAATGTTAAGGTCAGATAGTGTTTTACTCTTAAGATAAGGAATTGAGTATATATATAATTTTTTGATACAAAATATGTTGTTTTAAAATTTTTTATTTTATATTTGTCTTTTGTTTTTATTTTTTGAAATATTTATCTTTTGTTTTTATTTTTTTTTTAAATATATGTTGCATATTTTGTTCTGTTGTTAAACATTGTTTTTTTTTATTATTTTTTATTTTTTTAATACATGTCGGACAGATGTCGTACTGTAGTTAAATTTTTTTTTTCTTTTTTAACTATATTTTATTTTTTTATTGAAAATATATTGTACAATTATTATATTATTGTTGTATATTTTTCTCTTTTTCAACTATTTTTTATTTTTATTTTTTTTATTAAAATATGTTGGACAATTCTTATACTGTTATAAGTTTTTTTTTATATCTTTTGTATCTAATTTGTTTTTTTTATTTTTTATTTAGGCTATGTGTATATAGACTTGTAGTCTCAACAAACAAAGAATGATTTTGGTGCATCTAATAATATGGAAGAAACTTTATATATATATATATATATATATATATATATATATATTATGGAATTGTAAAAAATATATACAGAATTATAACTTATGTTTGTAAATTGTGTAGCCATTTAAAAGGTTTGTAATGAAGTTTTTTTTTTTTTTCCTAAAAAAAAAAAGGTGAGTGGTGTTGAAGGAGTGGGCCCATTTTTAGACAAAAATGGGTGATTTTGCTGTTGGGAGTTTTGAAAATTTAAAAGGCTTTTAAGGAAAAAAGTGAATAGTGCTAAATGTGTGGAGCCCACTCTGAGATAAAAAAGTGTAAATTGCGATGTTTGAATGTTGAGATAAGAAGGCGTTTTGTACCACGCACTCCACTCTCTAGTTTGTTTTTATTCGTTTTTTCCTTGATTTCCATTATATTTTAATTTGAGTCTTTTTAATTTTTTTTATTTTTTATTTGAATTGTTAAACTTGTGATAGTTCTGAGAGTATTTTTTATTGATTCTTTTAGCATGTGCAAGTCTCTATCTATATTGTTAGTCTAATTATATTCAACCTTCCATCACACACTTAAAGCTTGAAATATAGAAAGATAAAAATTTACCTTAACGTCTTCAAGCTTTAGTCCAAATTAAATACAAGATTTCTAGCAATTTTTTATATGAATAGTTTGTTTGAAAGAATCACTTAGAAATTATAATGAAAGAAAAAGAAAATAAAATTTTAAACAAATTAACTGATTCCTAATTTTAAATTAATTTTGAAATAGGAATCCAAAATTCCCTAATTTGAAACTCTTGAATCTTAATTCTAAAAAAATCCCCAAAATCCCTAATTCAAAAACCTTAGAAACAAAAATAAAAAAATTCTTACTGCTCTCTTTGCTTAAGCTCTTTTCAACCGAATCCTCTCTCCAGAAGACCTCTCTCTTTTCTTTCTCTTTCTTTTCCTAACAAAAGGAAAAGAACCCCCCTTTAATCGTTGCTTGCTTTCGGTTTTGTACTCAGACCTTTCTCCGCTCCTCCCCCTCGCATGCCTTTCTTTGATTCCTTTGTTCTTAGTCAGTACTGAGGCATGCTAAACAAAACTGCAGAGCCCACATGCCTTCTCTAATCTTACCATTCTAGGTCTAGCACGATCTAGTCCTCCCCTTATACTCTGTCCCTTTTCCATTCCCTCTCTCTTTTCTACTTCTGCCTTCTATTTCACTCGTCACCATCGTACCCATTTCTCTTTCTCTCTTCTCTCGCTTCAGTTTTCTCTTCTGCTTTCATGCTGCACTTTTTTCTTTCTTCCTTTCACTCTTTCATTTCTCACTTGCTTTTGTTTTAATTTTTGTTTTGAACTGATTAAGGAGCAGAAACGGTAACATTTTGTGGCAAACAAAGAGAAAGCTGAACCAAAACGCAACGTTTTGGTTCAAGGAGAAGAAAGAAAAGGCAGCCTAAAGTGTTGTGTTTTGGCTGATAAAGGGGGATGTTTTTCTGAATTTAATCAGACTGATTCGGTTCAAAAAGTATAATAACATATTATTTTATTTTTTACATTTATTAAATTAAGTTAAAATTAATTAAAAAACGATTAATTAATTTTTCCTTTAAAATTAGTCCTATGCGGGTCAAAAAAAGTAGATCGGAAATTTAACACAGACTGAAAATTTTTAGAGAAAGACTGACGATTTAAAAATAAACTGAAAATTTAGACAGGATTTTTGACAAAGAACTAATCTGACTGAAAATCTAGAAATCTCGCGGAGCTTTGACTTTTATCATCATTGGACGTTTTTCGAACACAAAAAATCAAGCGTCAACAGTATTACAACTCAACAACTTATCAATCAATACAAATCAAACTCAAACACTTACTTAAACTCTGAATACATAGTATAGACTTAAATAGTCTAAAACTGGGTACCTGCAAGTTTATTAAGTTCTATCCGTTTATTAAGTTCAATCTTACTTTATCTTCATTAGATGAATAACATCTTAAAATGTGTGGATTATTTATCTGTACAATCACTTTTCAGGTTGAAATTCAAAACCTCTCTCTAGTTGACATAGTCTTGGAAAGAAACAGATCATTGTATTGAATTGTGTTCAACATAATTCAATCAAACCATAATCTGTCACTTCTTAAACACTCAATGTGAAAGTGTTTATCGTGAAACCAACCCACAATCCAATAAGTCAGAGTTGGTTGCACTTCATTTTACAATTGGCATACTTATACACATGCCATGCTCACTAGCTGAACACACTTAAGTTGTTAGCCAATCCAAAGATTCGAACCGCTTTTTCAATTTACCAAAAAAGCAAAAATAGTTCCTTCATTATAATTTGATTCCTCCAACCTTTTTGTAAGTTTTGGATGCCTATGAAGAGATTCTATCAAAGTCTGATTAGGTTTTCGGAAATGATATAATTGCGAAAAGTTTTACATATTGTCCAAATTAAAGGATATTTTTTACCTAGTGAAGATTATCTTTAACAAAATTTTCAATTTTTCTAAATATATATAAAAGAAGATATTGATATAATTCAATATTACTATTTATTAATATATTACTAATTTTATGTAAAAAAAAAAAAAAACCTGAAATTTATAATTTATAAGGTTAAAATTAGAAATTATTCGTTGCTTTTCTCATTTATTGGGTTTAGTTGTATAGTTGGGTTCATTAGCCGGTTGCCCAAACTCTAACTTGTCTTCATTTTGAATTTTTATATCATCATTTTCTCTTCTCTTGTCTAGTTGGAATCTTTCAAAAAAACAGAGATATAAACACTCATTATGAAAGTGTATGAACTCGGAGTATAGTGTAAGCACCCATTATGCACGTCAATTACAGTTTTGTCCTTAATCTTGCTCTCTTCTGTTTCCATGAAACACTAAATTTATTCTGGATAAAACAAGTATTTGCTTTTGTACAATACACATTTTGGGATAGTTTGGACTTTTCTCCTTTTGGCTTAAAAAACGTGCTTATTGCTTATATAAAAATAGCTTATAAGCTTAAAAAAAAAAAAAAAAAAAACAGACCAACACGTCACTAACTAGCTTTTAATTTTAAATTAAAAGTGCTTAAAATGAGTTTATGAACATTGCCAAAACAATCATGATCTTATTGGATTGTTATGGAAACAACCAATAATTATACTCAATCCTAATAAAAGTGCCACAGAACAAATGCCACAACAACATATTATAAGTATTTTAGTTAATAAATCAAAATCAAATTTACTTCAAAAAGCAACTCCAAATCAACAATCTACTGATATATAAACTATAAACACTCGAAAACTAAAATCTCATTCTTGAAGACAAGAGTTATAGTCTTCTCATATTTAGTTTCATTTGATTATAATTAAAAAAAAAAAAAAAGAAGAGAATAAATTGTAGATTTGTACATTTGTACACAATAAGCAATAATTCAATTTCAAACTGCAGCAATTTGAACAGACTTCTGAAGGGCTTGCATTAGACTTCTCATGATTCTGGGCTCACCAGGAGGTGATTTATCCTTTAAGGTTCCATTCCTTATGGCTCGGAAAAGGGGACCCGAATCAGCAGTTGCTGGGTAAACCTTCAAATCAATGTACACAAGTACCTCTGTCTTCCCATCTCCAATTGTAATGAAACCCATTCTAACTCCACCGTCTATTTTATCCACCTATTATAGATGCCATAATCAGCCTATTAATTAACCCCCAAACCAGAACAAAATGCGTCAATTATAGAAAATCCCCAAACTTAACTGACCTTTAATGGCATCGGTAATGGCAGATTTGCTCCTTGGCAGAGACTGTTTGCCCACTGTTATTTTTTAAACAATCAGAAGACCGCACATTATTCAATCAAAACAGTAATATTAATTTTATCAGCAACTAGCAAAAACAAATAATGGAGTAATTAGTTTGATTCAGAGAACCTGGAAAAGTAAGGTTTCAAATCTGTCAAGGTCGGTATTGGAAGGCAATTTCATAGTTCCCAAAGAGACTCCATCTTCGTCGTCGTAGGCAGCCACAATGCCGTCATTTCCGGCCGAAGATTTGGCCACTTTTATTAGATTCTGATGGCTGTTAAATTTAGAAAGTGTGAAGATCCGATCCTTGTACTCTTTGTCTCTGGTTATTATAATGAAATGGCGGGAAACAGGCAGAGAAGGAGAGAGTTGTGCGTGGAAAGCCGCACGCGTGGTGTAGATGAGTTGACTCATAGCACCCGCCATAGCTCCTGGCGTAGCAACTAGCAACCCTCACCCAAAGCTTATTTTTCAAGAGGAAGGGAAAGATCGATCTGGTGCACTCAGTTCTGGATAAGAGTATACATTTATATGGTGGGAAAATATCTTTTGCATTTTCCCTTTCGTTTCCCGTTACTATTTTTAAATCACTGTAAAAATTAAAAATAACCAAATTGGGATTCGAAAATAGGACTTTAAACATGATAATTGGCATGATAACCAACTACACTAAAACACCTTTAAGTCAAATCTACAAGTTTATTAGGTCAAATTTCAGAAACCGAATAGTAATTACCCTTACACTAATAATTTGATTATTCTTTAAAATAAATAAATAATTTCGTAATCAGTACATGGATGTGGTAAATTATTATTAGTTCCTCGAGTTTTGTATATTATATAATTTAATTACTGAGTGTTAATATTATATTTTAAGTCCCTGTATTAATATCATATTTTCGAGTCCTTTCACTCCATTACATTATTTAGATAATCCTTTCGTACATTATCAAGTCTTAATATGAGCAGCAAGGAGAATTGATACAAAATTTAATTAAATGCCAAAAACTGACAATTTTTTACGAAATTTTATGTTAAACTCCTAAACTCCAGTTTCACATCTGCAAGTCAAAGCTTAAATAATTCGCAGAAAGGATTATAAACTCCAGTTCAAATGTTCAATTAGACAGGCAAACGCCAAGTGACAAGACCAGATGAATAGTTCGATGACAATCAAGTTCCATATCAGGATTCAGGACTTTAATTTGAACAGCGAGGAAAACCGAATTGGAAGCTTCACCTTTTGGCTTTTAAAAGATTCATTTATCACCTTTTCAATAGCTTGAAATTTGTACAAGAAAATAAATTGCAGATCTCCCCCAGTACAAGAACAAGAACTGACTCCTAAAATCATAAGTTTATACAATTCATGAGTTTTGGCATATCGTATCCTTATGATGAACAAGCTTCGAGCTTAGAGGAACAAGATTCAAGCTTAGGGAGAAGACTGCGCCAAGCATCTGCAATGCTGGTTGCCAACCTTGCCTGTCCTTTGGAAAATTCGTGGAAAGCAATCCCCATTTCCTGTGTTTTCTGTTCTTGAAAACGAACTATCTCCTCATTCATTACTCGCACAATGTTCTCAAATCTTCTTGTTGCTTCTTCACTATCAGCCTTCAACTGCATTATAAACTAGTCGAGCTGAAGAACCAGTATCCCTTCTGAGATGAGAAGTGATTAATACTCTTGGGATTAAACAACTAACCTCTTTATATTCAAGCTCAGCCTCTCCCACTTTATCAGATCGTGTTAACATGAGCTTGTCACTGTAAGAGAACAAATCCAAATTAGAAATTCCAGATATCCTAGCACATCAAGCTTAATAGTAGCATTCAGTGGTCAATATAAATTCCAACCTTGCTTCCATTTTTAACAATTATCATAAAGTAGAAAAGAATGTTGGCAACTCTAGGAATTTTATTGAACAAAAAAAAAGGTCTCCAGTTCTATTTGATGTTAAATGGCCTCTTATGAATTGTAATTATCTGAAATGACTCCAAAATAAATAAAATACTGTGCTTGAGAAACCAGGAAAGCAGAAAACCTAATTGGAAAATTTACTGCCAGAATATAATTTCAATTGACGGGCTCTAGAAAAGTTGCATGCCTCAAACATAGTAGCTTTATATCACTAGCATATATTTATCAGGAATGCAGTACAGCATATAGCTATTTATTTTTGTTATGTCAATGGTAATAGAAGATACCATTCTAAAAGACTGATGTAGTGAAGTTAAGAGAGGAAGGGAAAAAGAGGTACGGAACCATACAGATTTATCTCCTTCAGCTTAATTGTTTCAGCAAGCTCGCATTGATGCCTAAAAGCATTGGCCCTTTCAGCTATGGTGGCCTGAATCAAAATAGTGAACCAAAATTAGCTTCTATAATGAGCAAACCAAAGAGAGGAAAAGTAGGCAGGCCAAACACACCTTAATAGATTGCACAGCACGAACATAATCTTTTAGAGGCTCTTCAAAATTCATTAATAGTTGATGAGCCTGCAAAATTAGAGGAGGAAAATTCCATGAAAATTTAAAATCAACATGAATAACAGAAAAATTCAGACGTTGAAGAATGACAGTCCAACTTGAAGCCTACCTCCTTCTGCAGCCTAACAGATAACATCTCTGACTTAGCCCCAAGGTCAGAAAGTGCCTTCCCAAGGGCATCCCCCTCACAAGCACCAAGGAGTTTGGCTGCCTTCCCAAAATCTGCTAGAGACTGTCCCAATTCTGATGATATAAACAATAATGTTACAAGTAATAAACTATTCTATAGTATTTCTATAGGACCAGAGAAATGCAGAGGTAAGACATCATGATTGCATCATAAAAGAAACTCGTTTACCTCTGTGCCTCTTCACAAGACGATATGCATGCTTCTGAGCTTCAGACAAGTGATTTTCAAGCTCAAAGATATAATTTTTCAACTTCTCGTATTCAGGACTCGACTCCTCAACTGGTTTCTCCTTTCCAAGAACAACATCACTTACTCTAGTTTGAACATCCTGTAAAAAAGCTTGACCCATTATTGCTTGATCAAATTGCTTCACTCACTACTTCTCTAAGTTCATTCAAACACAAAGTTAATAAACAAGCAGAGTAAAACATTATCTCATGTTAACATTAACAGGTAATAAAACAGATACCCAAATAAATGTACAGAACTTGATCCCTGGACATAGAAACAACATTTTATAGATCCAGCTTGAATAACAAATATTCGAGTGGTGAAATATCTCAGAGAGTCCAAAGATGTTCCAGTAAATCAATGGACTGTGGTCTAAAAACTGATTAAAAAAATTTGAATCCGTTACTACCAGATATCTTAATAAAAGGTTGTGGCTAAGTTAATGCTTATGTGTTTAACACTGAACAGCATATAATTTATTATACCTTGAAGATTTGCATCAAATCAGCTGGCTTCTTAAAAATACCAGTCTCGTGAGCCCTTAATCGCTCCATTGTCTGGATTCAAAAAATAGATAAATATATAAGAAGCAACATGATAAAAACACAATTACCTAGCAACGTCAGATATATTAAGAAGAGTGAAACACAGGACATGCTGATATGAGGAAACGCTGATAATTTCCATCAGGTTGAACCTTCTGCTCAAGAAGGGTAATACAAAGTCTGCTATTTGTTCACATTAAATCAAGGTTAAATGAACTGACAGCAAATTCCCCGAGCTTAAGAATATAAAGACGGCTAAAATCCACATTTTCAAATTACCCACAAAGGGAAAAACACCAGTGGCTGCTTGACATGATGGTTGAGTGGCTGTCTTACATTGAAACTATCTGAATACCACAAATAAATATGCCTTCAGCATTCTTGGTTTGGACAAAATACAATGGATGTAATGAAGAAATAAACATATAACCCCCCCACTTGAAGCAGATGAAAATGAAAGATTGATCTATAGTTGAACCATAGAACAGATTGATCAATGATCATGCATTTAAGAAAGACTATAGATGATCTATATGAACAAGAATTAATGGTTCCAATTTATTGACCTTCAACAAGGATCAATAAGATGCATAAACAGAAACAAGATCCTCATAACATATCAATAGATGCGTAGTGACAGTCTGGACTGTATATAAGTTTTCACACATGGAAAAGCTGATCCAAATATCTGAAAGTGGAAGCCCATATCATAAATTAACTGAAGTTTTATTAAACTTTCACCAAACCAAAAACAATGCTAAATTCTATTACCCAAAGCATCAAAATACAAAATAGTTCACCTCTTCATCTGCCTGCAAAAATGTTCTCAGATCCTCACTTTGCTGTAGATCATGATGTGATGCTATCCTATTTACAAATATATCTAGAGCTTGACGCCTCAACTCAATAAATTCAGCACTGAAACGAAATTTTTCTGCATTAAAGACCATAAAGTTAGTCCTTTTGAACTTGAAAATGCACCAAAAACACATTCCTTAGACCAAGTCAAGTAGTCAACTAAGACATAAGTTAATGCATGTTTACACTTTACACTAGCATGATATGTTAGAAGTGTCTTGGAACTAGTACAACCATATAAAGCCTTTCTCTAATGGCACAGTGGTAACATTACCAGACAAATATTGCTAGTGTAGATTACTAGTAAATGATAACACCTATTGTGCCCCTAATACCATGAGGATCTCATAAGTAACAGCTTTCACCATAAAACGGAGAAATCAAATGGAAATAACTATGAAGCAAGCTATTAAAATGTATGTCAAACAGCAGTCATATCATGGCATAAATATAATATCCCTGCATAAAGACGAAGAAAGCTATTAAAGTGTATAAAGACACTCATATCATGGCATGAGTAATATTGCTGCATCAAGATGTTTTAAATTGATTTGTCTCCTATTGCAATTCTAAAGCTGGCAAACAGCTCAGCTAAATATAAGGGTGCTGCATATTTAGCCAAAATTTGTTTGAGCAATTTCATGCTCCATATTCGGCCAAATATTTCTTCCATATAAGTTCTCAGTGAATTGCTAATATTTTCATTTTCTGAATAAGGATAACAATAAAGAAAAACCAAAATTGGGCTTCAGTAAAGGTTACAATCCTCCAGGTCAAAGTTTTTCTTTTGATTGAAAAGGAAAAAAAATAACAAGTTCCATTTTGTTTTTCAAATTCTCTCTTTTATTCTGTTTCCATTGTATGAAGCCAATGATATGGACAAATTATTTTCCTTGTAGATGAAGAATCACAAAATAATAGTTTGACTTGAAACACATGTTCTATTCATGAAGCAGTTTCTAATAATAATGTGAAGTTCTTAGGCACAGTGACAAAATCATGAAATATGTGACAAAGCCACATCCACAACTAGGCAGCAAGATAAAAGAAGCTATCCAATAAAATTTTAATCTGTGTATGATATGATGCAGGAGCATATCGGCTGTTCTAGAAGTTTTAGAGTTTTTCCATATTGTTTTAGGATTCCTTTAATTGTTTAGGAAGTTTCCCTCTATTTATGTTTTCTTCTTTAATTAGGACTAGTTATTAGTTTTCTTAGTTCTTCAGGATTACTATTTAGTGTGTTATTCTAATTAGGACTTTAGTAATAAGAGTTATATAATATAAATAGGGGCAGCAGCAGGTTATGTAATCAGTTATTTGTATTGTTATTTTTATAAGAATAATGTAGAAGTTCAGAATTTTCATGGTTATTGTGATATAACCCTATTTGTTCCTCTCAATCTTTCTATTCTAGCCTATTTGTTGAGATTTCCTTAACCCTAAATCCTTCCCCAGCGTCATGATGACTTTACAAATAATCATATCTTTTCATGAAAAATTCATAATGCACAATAATAGATTGAAAGAAGAATCCAGAAACAAAAATGATAGTTTCATTCTTACCTACAGCACTTTTCTCTGGAAGAGGAGGAATAAAAACACCTTTATACTTTTCAAAAAGACGATCTCGCAACCAAACAAAATCACTGTATCGCCGAATGACAATCTTTTCAGGCCCTTGGTAGTCTAGAAAGTTTGTCTGGCAACATAATTTTGTAAACATTAAACTACAACAAAGAACTATAGAAGAGTTCGTAAAATTTTAAATTCAAGTTCAAATTCAAATATTTATTTAAGAAATTTACAAAGGTAAAAAGATGTAAACAACTGACAATATCATCAAAATACAAAATCCTATTACATATAATTGAGAAGTGCATATAGTAATTTTGAAAGATATAGCATCAAAACACATGCTAAGATCATGCCAATATAATGCATATTCAAACTGAAAAGCATTTAAGAAATGACATCATATAGAGTGACGCATACAAAATGGATTGTCCAGAGTTATATGGCAAAGGAAGTTAGAGACCTCCTTCCTAGCATAATATGCAAAATTCAAATCTCTGATCTGGGTCACAAAGCATCATTCCAATCCATTTAATTTTGACCAGCAAGAGCATAAAAAAGGCAAAATTCATTCACTCACGGTACCAATATGATGAACTTTAACAGCTCAAAATCAATATGATTATAAAGCAAACTTTGCCAATCAATTTCAAACCAAATACAAAAATTCTTCAGCAACAGACTAAATTCGAATTGAATTAACTGGAGACTGCTTCAAAAGAACCAGAAATGAGAGGATTACCTTGGTAATGACGCGATAAGAGATGTAAGACTGGACGCCGTTGCCTAATTTAACGGGATCAGTCACCGATACTGATAAGTAAGGGGATGAAGAAGGAGATCTAGGGCTAAGCGACGACCCCCCCGAAGAACTTCTCTGCTGCTCCATTTTTTTTGCACAAACAACAATGAAAATCAAAAACTAACTAATTTTCTTATAATTAATAGCGATTGCAAGCAGAAAGCGTAACTGGGGAGACCAGGGTGGCACATTGGAAATTACCGCGGGAATCATGGCCTATTTGTTAAAAGTAGTCAATTAGAAAATAAGAACTGCCTTTGGCTTGTTGGTTCTTTATTTCCTGGCAAGATTACGTGATACGTTTGATATCTAGTGAATGAGAGATTCCGGCGGGTAACCGCGGAGGGAGAGGCTCTGTCCGTCCTCTGTCAACACAGTATAACAGAACCGAGAGTAGTGCACTTCGAACGAAGAGATGATATGTAACGTGGTTTCTGGTGCCCCGACTTGGCGTGTACTTTGTGCCGTTTGGTGAGGACTACCGACACGTGTAAGTTGGACCTGCCTACTGCTCAGAAACTTAGAACCTCCCAATTTTTCCGTTCGGAATCAGAAACTTGCGGAAATTCAAATTTCAGGTTTTGGACAAGTTTCAGAAAATTCAGAAATTGGAAACCTATTTCTTTATTCAACATGAGTATCCACTAGGACTACACACGGCCATGGGCCGGTTCGGCCCGGCCGGCCCGCCTGAACCGGTCCGTGACTGAATCGGTTCAAACCGCTCGAGGTCCGGAACCGTAAAAACCGTAACCTGAACCGGTCGAAGGACAGGCCGGTTCAGATTTGATAATTTTTTGAACCGGAACCGTTTAAGCCTGTGAACCGGCGGGTTTTGTGAATCGAACCTCCATGAACCGCCGGTTTTTAGCCCGGAATTTAACTGTCGGTTAATCTGAACCGCCGGTCCGTCAAACTGCCGGTTCGACGGGCCGGTTACGGTTCGATTGACCCTTGAACCGTGGCCCGGCGGGCCGCGGCCACATCTAACTAGGACGAAACCAGAGTATGAAACTAAAGGTGAAGTCCGAGTTCGAAATTAAGACGAACAAATTATTAATATTAAGAAATAAGATATAAAATAATAAATAATTTAACAAAATAAAAGATTAATATGCTTATTATGTCACAAATAATATATTAAAATATTAGTGTTCAATTGTGACATCTCAATTTTTTGGTTAGTCATTTTATATATAAAGTTGATTTGAATCGAATCAAAATCGGTTCAAATCGTTAGGGGTCATATAAATTGGGTGCATTGAAATTAAACTAAATAAATAAAATGAGCAACATGAATTAGGGAGCTCTAGAAATGTCCCCACCCACCAAAAATCACAATTCTTTTCATCTTTTATCCTCCAAGTCGTGCCCCCATCTTTTCTCTACTCTTCCTTTTCTTTTTCTTCATTAAGCGTAAATCTTTATCATTCACCAATAAACATCCAAGGCCATCATCAAATTTAGCTTTCTTCATCATCTAAGAGCCAAAATAAGCAAGAGAAAAATGTTTAATCAATATATGTAATTTAGGGTTTTATGGCTTTTTGGGGATTTAAAGAAATTATTGAAATGAATGAATGATTATAAAGGGGTAAATGAGTTAATCATGAGTTCTATTGCATTCATCAACATTATTAGTGTCTAATTCATCATTTTCTCTTCATTTTCTTCAATTAAGAGAAGTTTTATCTCGTCCTCTTGATAAGGGGAAGTAGAAGGTGGTCTAGAAGAGGGAAAGCTAGCATTTTGGGCAAAGATTTAATATTTTAACCTTGATATAGTGTAATTCTTGAATTTGTGTGATAAATGAGGTGTTAATGCATTAAATGAGTATTTGATTTATGATGATATCTTAAATGACATGTAAGAGGTAATAAATGAGTTGAATGATTGTTGTGTGATATAAATGGGTTATGGTATGTGATAGAATTGAAAAATAGTTGCAGTCTACAAAAACCTGGCTAGTAATGCACGCTACTCAAAAGGTAGCACGCAACTACATGGTCGCGTTCTATCCAGAAACTCACGGATGTAAAGTAGGGCTTTGTCGCTCTCGCTATGTTAACCGTAGCACCACGAAGTGATAGCGCATGCTACATGGTCGCATTTGGTCCAAAAGCTAACGGATGGTATGGTAGCGCATGCTACACAGAAGTATTGCACGCTACCCCATCGTATTTTGTCTAAAAATGGCCCTAGGCATGGTAACGACTGCTACAATTAGAGTAGAGCATGAATGATAATTCTAAAGTATTTAATTGACTATATGCATGATAATGATTCAAATTCGATTGAAATTGAAACTATAAATTGCTTGTGATGTTAATATGGTCGACCACCTACTATTAATTTAAATGTATGAACATCTAAGGCTAACATGGCAAATGGCATGAATAGATTATAAACCAGACAAGAAGGCATAAAGACAAGGGTATGATTACATATGATAGAATGTGTGTTGTATTAATGTGTTTGCATATACTCCACTAAGGTTAGGGTAGAAACTACATAGATAAGGATATGTTGTAACATATTATTTAACATCTGCACCTCATAAAATTATTTTACTCTGGCTTCAGACCATGAATTGATATGAGTTATTTAGGACTTAGCAGTTTGGTATACAAAATATAAACATGCCATAGTATCCAGGCATACGGTTACCCTTATCACTTAGGTTTCGCTTTTAACCTATTGGAGCATGAACTTATTGTTAACTATGTGTTAAGTTAAATGATGTGATTAACATTCATATGATATATGCATAAAATACATTAAGCATAGAGGTCAACATGTAAAGTCATTTAGGTAAAGCATATTGTATGAATGTGTAATATATTACTCCTATCAAAGTTAAAATATCCATTTAGGAAAAATTGCTCAACGAGTTACATTTCTTACTTACAGGTAGTAGGTTTTGAAGTTTTTAGAACAGTCTTCTCCGCAGTTGCTCCAGTTCGCCTACATTAGACACTACACTGATAGAATAGTTTATTCTTTTTTACAATTTGATTTTGATTTATGTATCAGACAAATTGTTTTTGGTCATGTAATGCATTTGATTTAGTTAGTTTATGATCAAGCAACACATTTTATTTTAATGGTTTTAATTTATTATGAAATTTATATAACAAGCATATGGTAATTAAGTAAAGAAATAAGTTATCAAGCATGATAGATGATTCAGTCCAACCGGTTGTGACGTTTCATTTCGGTTCATTTGTGTTATTATGTGACCAAAAATGAGCGTCACATCAATAATACTATAAAGTATTTTAAAAATAATATATTATTTTAAAAGATAAAAATATTAATAATTAAAACTATATGTTATTTTGCTAAAAAAAATTACTTTTCCAAATCCACTCAAGCAAATAATACTAGCAATGAATTTTGGATTTTATAATTTTTTCAAAGTTAATTTGTATGAAAGATTTATTAATTACTGATAATCTAGTTTATAAAAATTGGTATATTTTTTAATAATTATTAGTATATAATATTTTAATATTTATTATTTTGCTCTAATATTTTTATATGTATGCGTTTTTCCATGTTTCTATTTCTTAGATTTTTGAAATTTTTATTTTCTCGTGTTTCCGTTTCCGTTTCCGTGCAATATAGCCTGCATTACCCACTCCTTTGTGCCCATTAGATAGTAAAAAAAAAGAGTAATGGGACGAGATGGGCAGTTGGTTTTACACCCTTTGCAACATGGGGCATGTAATGAGAGCATGTAATTTTTTCATAAGTTCACTAATTTAACAACCAAACTTATACTTATACGTCATAAAACATGTCATTTTTTTATATCAAACATTTTCATAACAATAACCAACGTCAATAAACCGATACCAAACATAACAGTTTACAAACCATAATTTATATATATCATTTGGTTTTACAAAAACTATTTACCACAAGGACATAATAATTAATACCATTTATAATTTATATGCCAAAACATTATTCATCAAAAAACATAATATAAACCAAAATCTATATGCAACTATACATATAATGCAGTACGAGAGAGAGAGAAACCTAGACTTCAGCGGAACCGAGCTGTGCATGTGCTGGTGAAGTGCTAAACTTCACTCAAGAAGCAGACCTGAAAATATAAATTGCGATTTTGATGAGTAGCATATTCAGCAAGTATAACTAAAACAATTCAAAACATAGCATAAAACATTTTATCATAACAACCGTTAAGCTGCAATAGGTCATATTCTTATTTTAATCATCAAAACATAACATTACACTAATACAAATGACATGTAATTCCATTTAACTTTGTTGTGATCTATCAAGTCAAATATTGCGTCTAGGAATTTCACAGAGCATATGACAATACCTGACCAGTAACACTAAACCTGAATTTTTCATAGGTCAATCAGAAGCACTAGATTTGAATGAATCATAGGTCAGTTCATAATATGACTCGTATCTCATCTGATTAGATTTCACAACTAGATCGAAGATTTGGAGAGTATCTGCTCTACTATTGTAAGATAATTCAATCCCTAGCTATAACTCTCTTGCGGTGAGATAATTTATGTACTGGTGTACTAGTTCTATCTCTATGTTCTCAATGATCCATGAGACTACGATGGAATCATTCTGAACCCACTGTTGATACTTTTGGATCAGATCGAAGTAGCGGAGGGGCAGTGATGTGGCTGAGTCATCCTTTGCCCCGGATGGCCAGGCTCATGAGCCTAGACCAGACTGTGTAGTTGTGGTTATTTAATTTAGTTGAAATTATCACGACTGAATTATTGGTTTCAGTTGGCTTTTGATTAAGATTGATGCTCTGGAATAAGTCTAGAAGCTGGCTCATATTGAGGGGGTTTGGATTTGGTGATTATCCTGTTTCAGTCGTCCTCGAAGAGGCAGGAGATCCTTTTGCCATTTTAGTTAAGTTTGGAGGTAAATGATGAGCAATCTGAAATTTAGGTATTTTGACCAAATTTCAGCTTTGATACCATGTTACAAAATTAAAGAAGGGAGGAAGAAATGAAGAGCAGAATGCTCATTTTATTGTAAATCTATTTTCAATTCTGCTATACATATTTATACTATGTAACAATAACAAATTCTCCTACTTTTACTCTTTCTAGATTAATTCTGTTTGTACTTTTTATTTCTGGATTATTTCTATTTGTATTTTTTGAATTTGATTCCAGTGTATTATCTTTCTGTTTTCTTTTTCTAATAGTTTAAGGGTCTAAATATTTAATTTTTGAAACAAAAAACATGAAGAAAGTAGTTTAAAATGCAAGAAAATACAGGAAGGCTCGCTGCCCAGCTACTGGCGCGGACTGTTGGTAGAGAGGCCAAATGCAGCCAAATCTCGCCAAAACATAAGCCTTCTCCCTGCTGCTTAGTTGTTGGCGCAGACTGTTGGGAGAGAGGCCAAACGCAGACCTTATCGCGTGCCTCCTACGCAAACGATAGGAAGTCTCGCTGAAGGACAGGCCAAGTGCCGGGCCTTCCACACGAGCTCCTGAAGGCGCACCACACCAGATTCTTTCCCTCAACAGCTCTCTCTCTCAACACATGCCGCCTGAAAGCCTCCACCCTCTAGACCTCAAACATTGCTAACCCCGAATCCTAAAGTGACACTTATCTTATATACATAAGTTGGCCAGCAAACTTCAACTAGATCCCCAAATTTTCATTTTTTTTTTTGCCTTGACCCACATCGCACCAGAACACTCTTGAACTTAATTTTTATTTCAGTTTTACCCAAATTTCATGTTAATTATTATAAAACTAATTTAATTATTATATAATTTAATAATTATTTATTTTATGCCTAAAGTAATTAATGTTATTTACTTATTTTCTCAATTATTCTAAATTGACACTAGATTCACTATTTTTACTTATATTTTAATTAACCTCACTACTAAAATTATAAGATATAAAAAATGACCGATTTACCTTTACTAATTAAACTACTTAAATTTATGCTTTTTAAAAATTCAATTATACTAACATTCTCAAATAAATCAAACACCACATATACAGCAAGTGTTATAGTTTTAAAACAAACCTAACTTTAGAGTAAGTTTTATACTTAACTCATTTTTGTCATAAACCTGAGTTAATGACTATGGGGAAAAAGGAGAATATATGTGTCAAGTCATACAGTGCATATAAAATATGTGTAATTAGAATGGTAATACATTATGTTAATCACTGATTCCAATAAAATCCGGTCAAATTTCGGCAAAACACCTCATCGTTAAGGCTCAAGTATGAACGGGCGAGTGAAATTTAAACAATAATCGCTAGATAATGATAGGCACGTGACAACCAAATGAATCAGGAAATTAACAACGAGGTTCTGATATCGAAAATTATACTATCCTCTCCTGGGCCCATTCTGTCTTTTTCCCATTTCAATTCAACTCCTTCCCCAAATGGCAGCTTCCACTACAATCGGCGACTACGCGCCGCACAACCACTCCTGCTTTTCTTCTCTCTCTGCATAGATGATCATAGAAGCGACTAACAGCATACACGCTCAATAACTCAAATGGGCACCATCTTCCGCCACCGCTTCCTTAACACCTCCTCGCCTTCACCTTCTGCCGCCTCCGCAGAAGACGAAAACGGAAACGGCCATGAGCTAAACGAGGTTGAGGTCCTCTGGACTAATGACTTCACCGAACAAAGCTTAGTCCCCTCAGCCACCGAAAATAATGGCCGCAAATCTCTCCAGCAGCACTCCGGCATTCTCGCGGCGTTACCGGATTCGAATCAACGCACTGTACTTCATCGCAAGCCTTCGATTTCTTCCTCATCCAAGTCAATTCCGATGATACCGAGACCACCAAATAGTGAGAAAGAGCATGCATCACAGTCAGTACCTGAAAGGAAGCTGAACCAATCTGCTCCGATGAACGTGCCTTTACTGTCAATTGCAATGTCGAAGCAGAGGAATAGCAAGTTTAGGGATGATGACAGTGATTCTGACGGTGGAGATGAGGAGATGCTGCCGCCTCACGAGATTGTAGCGCGAGGTTGTAGAAAGTCACCGAAGACAACGTTTTCTGTGCTGGAAGGAGTTGGAAGGACTCTTAAAGGTAGGGATCTGAGACAGGTGAGGAATGCCGTGTTTCGCCAAACTGGATTTCTTAATTGATAACATGATAGCATCAATATTTTCTTAGGATATTTGATTGTTAGATAATAATATAATTGTAGCTTCTCATCTTATTTCTAGACTAAATGATTTTAGAACCTTCGTATGGCTTGATATTGAACTAAATCAAAGATCTACTGCTTGTCTAATATTACCAAATTTAGACTTCTTTCTTTAACCGACATTTAAGGCATTCAATGATGAATTACCAGTTTGTTCATAACTATTTAATTATCCTAGTGCAAATTCTTTCTACGAATTATAATTATTCTAATAAACTTGACATTAATTACTCTGTTACTATTATTTAAAATGCTATTGCTAAATTAATTGAAATTCATTTGGCAAACTGCTCTCGGTATATTGACAAAGTGGAAAAGCTTATTCTCAGTCTTGTGGTGATTAGTTATGTATTACTTATTTTCATTTGATTGATTGGCATACATTTGTTGCATTTCATAAAATTTTGTTGATTCTAATACACCATACTCTGTATTCAATGTTTTAAAATCATAAATTTTTGAATTGAATTCAAAAATCCAAACACAAACACCTAACTTCCATAATTCCTTCCACAAAGCCTATAGAATAGATGAAAGTACAATAGCATAAATGGAAGATATCATTTTGCATTAGCCAAGAATGTTTGTGACTGTTTTTCATAAGGAAAACCTTTCGCCATAGAGTCATCAGCAGACCATATAAATATGCCATGAAGCTTATTGGCTTTTCTAAGATAATTACAAGCTTTAAAGAACCCATTTTGAGGAGTCAAACCTCCACTAATATCATCTGTTCCAAAGCTTACTAAGACCTTCCCATCTCTATAATTAGAGATCTGCTTTTCGAAGTACTTTAAGAACTGTGGAACTGTTGTCCCTTTAGGATAGGCGTAAAACTGATAGTTGACATAGTCTATAAGGTGTCCATATCTCTTCCATAGAGCTAAGTAATAAGGTTGTACAGAATTGTCGTCATATGGTGCTATTGATGCAAATGAGATGATCTTCTGCTGTTTAAGGTAGAAGAGAAGTCGTCCTATGCATTCCGCAAATGTATTTGGATCTGTGCTGAAATGTTCATAGTCGATATCAATTCCATCTAAATTATAGTTGTTTACTATCTCTGTTATTGAATGAATAGCGTTGCTAACCCAGGAGTTGATTGACTTGGGTTTAAAGTATACATATTGATTATTTTTTATAGTGTCACCTCCAAGGCTCATAGCCACCTTCACATTTGAGTGCCAAGCTTTAATGGAGCGAACCTCTGAGAGAGTTAAGTTCTCTGTGTCCCAATAGACATTGAATTGTCCGTTGGTGGGAGAAGGACGAGATGTTGAATCGTAGTCAATAGCGAAGGATAGGATGAAGTGAAATTCAACTTTGGGATTTACCGGTACATCTGAGAATTTGACTCCTTTACTTTCAGCCCCAATATACTCTCTAAAGAGTTTAGAGTTGGTTGGAGCTGCTTGAGACAATGAAACTGTTGCTGAGAGAATCAAAATCAAGAGGAAAGGAAAAAATGAACCCATAGTTTGAAATTGAGGATGGAGTCTCTCTATAGAAGGTATTTATGTGCTTGTGGAGGATTAATTAAGTATATGGGTGATTCCAAAGTAATTGTTAGTTTATAGATGGCGTGTTGTTTGTATTGTTGCAGTCCATTAGTATTTTTTAATACAGAATACAATATCATCCTTCCAAAATAAAAGGCAGAGTGAATCTGGAATGTCTAGGTTGAATTATTGATCAGAAAGGGTGTCATTTTCCTCATGTAGCGGAATAATTTTTGTCCATTGCAATTTTGGAATCTCTATCCAAATCTTAAATCTATCAAGTATTATATAGAAATCAGAATGATTTCATTCTGATGTTGATTCATATTATTAGATGAATGGATGTTTCAATTCAAAAGCTTTATAGGCATCACTTGAAATTGAGTTTCAATAAATTTCTTGAAAATTTGGCATTTTTGAAGCTGTAGTGTCAAAGTTATTGTTGCATATTGTTGATATAATAAATAGAAGTTATCATTAAACAATTGGAAATTCCTAAACCAAGACAAGGCAAAATATTGTTTCTTGTATTTTGGTCCGGGAAGATACTCCAGTATCTGAAGTGACAATAATTAAAGACATGGCAGGAGGAATATGACCGGCACATTGTTACACTCATACTTGATAATCTAATAGGTTATTATTTTGGCCGACTATTTTATGTTCCAAACAATATGAATATAAGCCAATATTGTCAAAATCAATATGCATGTTGCTGTTGTTTATCCATTTATTGTGTATAAATTATTTTTAAATTATAAGTTACTTAACAGTTAATTTTTTTTAAAATGTTTCTTTAAATGTAAAAGTAAATAATTTATAACCAAAGGTAGTTTTCATACTTCAGAGTAAATTGAATTTTTGTTTGCCATTTACTATTTGATTGAAGTCATAAGTAAATATTATAAACAGTTTGGGACTCCAATAGTAAGACATAATATTAGTTTGACATAAAAGATACTCATCTGACGTGATTTTATGACAAGGAAAATGAATTAAAGAGAAAAGGCAAACACTAATTCATTAGTTCAATTTGTAAGTTCTGTTTTAGAGTAATTTACATGATTGTAAGTTTATAATGTTTGTTTCTGAATATGAAAAATCATATTCATTACAATTTAGACTATATTGTTCTTTATAAAACTGGATCAAATATTATCCAAAAACCTTTCTTTTTTCATATTTTCTATTTTGAATCCCGAATTCCCAATCTACTATTGGCCTATTACTAATTAAACAATCCATAGCACATTATCTACTTCTATGGGTACCAGCAGGCAGCAGCATATATACTAATGAGAAAGTATCTTATTTAAACCCAATACCAGAAAACTAATAGTGTACATATAAACCCAGATTTAAATGAGATACACCGTTGATTTAAACAAGAAATCTGGCATTTTCTTGCAAACCAAGCCAAGAAAAATGAGAATTGCAGCAAAATAAACTAAACCCAGATAACTCTGTTGCTGCTAAAACACAGAAACAAATATACTAGTGTTAATTTTTTCCCTATTAGTAATAATACTGGAATGTGGTCTCAGACATCCAAGGAAGGAAAATAGCAGCACTAGCTCTCAAGCCTGGCGAAGGCGAAAGCTCTTAGGCGGCCACTGCGAATGTTTTGAGAAACAAGCCTTTCTATTTATCATCAATGACCTCTTTTATGTCCAAGTTTTAGACTAAAATTAATGAAAAACTTAAAT
Organism: Croton setiger; assembly: GCA_948099555.1. Taxonomy (NCBI): domain Eukaryota; kingdom Viridiplantae; phylum Streptophyta; class Magnoliopsida; order Malpighiales; family Euphorbiaceae; genus Croton; species Croton setiger. The sequence goes on along the minus strand of CANUEY010462986.1, from coordinate 3,174 downwards.
TTCTAGGCAAGTCAGACAATTAATATATGCCTCAAGAGTTTGAGTTCAGTATGGACTAAATCCATTCACACATCTAATTGATTCGTCATACTTGCCCGATTTCAATAACAATCTTAATAAAAACATACCAATTGTTTCCCACCAAATGACGAGCCGATTTACGATTCATCTATGGAACTCGTATTCCCTGTCAAATGAAACAACCAAAAGACAGCAAACCCATCTTTTGGTTTTCAGATAACAAAAGAGAAATCAAGATCCAGAGGTTATAGCAAAGGCTCGTTACAACATTTTTGGTGGGTATAAAAAGGAAACTCTGTAGGAAAACCCTAAAGAAAAATCCCAAAAAAGGTGATTGATTTTGCGTAGCTATGACTCAAAACACTTCCATTTTCTGGAAGGCGATCTTAAGGGCTGCGCTTTTGAACATAATGAAACTGCTTAAACGAAACAAAACAAGAAGATCCCAAACAAAATGCCCGGTAGAAACCCTAAAAATGATAATGGAAGCAGCCCTCATTTATAGCACTCGTTGTCGAAAGAAATAGGTGAATGCGCACTGCCAATGGGCCTTATATCCATTTTGATCATCATAAATGAAATTTGGGCCTCAAAATAACCTGACCCATCATCTAAAAATTGACAATATTTTTTTTAAAAAAAAAAATTTGAATAAAATGTCATAAGAACCCCCACTTGGATAATTGTAGTACTGGAATACTCCTAAAAACACCAAACATAAGTATAATGCAGGGTCTATTATGAGGAAAAAACTAGGAGTGTATAGGTACACAGCATTAACATTGTCTATATAATATTTTTAATATTGAAAATAGCATAGTTATTTATACATAAGAAAACTAACAAATTTTCTTACAGTGACAGGCCAAACCAATATTATAGGACGCAATCGTCAAAGATGAAAATATCTAGGTTAAAACATTTAGAATAGTTAGATTAATATTGTTAGGAAAATGAAACAAGGATGGTATAGTTAGATTAATATTGTTAGGAAAATGAAACAAGGATGGTATGATGTATAATTTACTTACAGTTTCTAAAGTAGCTGCTTTTAGTAGTCAGAGATTTTCAATCATTCATGAATAACGAAGACATTACTATTGAATCTAAGTATGGACGTTTGAAAAGAACAAATAAATTAAATATTACATATTTAGCTTTGCAATATTCTTTGCTTTTTTCATATGGAGAAGATGGGTATAGAAAAGACATCCATTTAAATAAATAAAAAAATGACGAAGGAAGAAAATTTGTTAGTATTAGACAATATTTTGCTTACAAAATACAAGATAGAAGTAGTGAACTAGAATTAATTATGTTTTCAAGGAGGTTATTTCAGCAATTCTTAGTTAATCTATTCCATGGTTGAATAATCACATTTAAGGTACCTAGCCAAATGATGTCTCCTAAGGATTAGAGGTGTTGTATCAGTAAGAGAAATTCAACAACCTTCTCGAGGAAAAAGAGTAATTTTACACTCAAGCTTCACAGGTGGAGCACGTACATGATTCAAATTATCAGAATGTTATGGCAATTTGCAAGTGGGCTGACTATCTTGATCTTTATATCACTTTTATGCAATCCAAAGTGGCTTAAATTCGATGAAGTGTGAGAAAAAAGGGATTACACTTGAGGATCGTCCAGAAATTTTATGCCAAGTATTCAAAATAAAATTGGATCTCTTATAAAATATCTCCAAAAAAGAACATATTTCAGGACAAACAAAAGCAGTTATTGAAAAAACAACTATAATACTTTGTAGTTCTACATTACTCTTTTAATTAATGTATTATCTTCCTACAGTGGTCTATGCAATTGAATTTCAAAGAGATGGTTGCCTCATGCTTATACTTTGTTGTTCTTGCATGAGAGTAGTAAATTTCCCATAGATTGAGTAATTTCAACAGAGCTACTATATGAGTATACCAATTATCATTGTTATGAAGTTGTGAAAACTTTACCATGCATATAGAATAGGAGATGCACTAAACACTACATGAAAAAATATTGGATGACAACTAAAAATTCGATGAAGAAGAGTATCCTAAATACAAAAGGAGAGATAATGGCTGAAAAATCAAGAAAGGTAACATCCATTTTGATAAGTACACTTTATAAAATAATAAATGTACATTACATAAGTAAATTGCGTATTCTTTGTTACTTACATGTGGTGCCTTATAATCATTTTTTATTATTAAAGTATGAAACACGTATCAATGTTGAGTAGTGTAATCAGTTAAGATCCATCAAATACTTATTCAAGTAGGTTACTAAAGGCCATGATCAAATTAAAATTGCTTTCGCTGAAAGCACAAGGAAACAAAAATCATAGATTCCTGTAGATGAAATAAAAATGTGTTGTGATTGTAGATACATATTGCCTTGTGAAATTGTTTAAAGAATCAACGATTTGTTTCCACTACTCTTTATGCTTTTGTTTTGCTAGATGATGACGAAGAGCATGTATAGTCAAAGGTCCAACTCTATTATCAAGATAATTGGATTGTCAACTATTGTGTCCACAACTCTTTATGCTCTTGGGTTGATAGGTGATGACAAAAAGTATGTAGATGCTAGAATAGAGGCTATCCAATGAGGGAATACCTTCATATCCGAGACATTTGTTTGCTATGTTACTATTAGTAAACTTAATGTGCTTGCACATAAGCTAGCTCATGCAACTCGTTCTCTTGTGGATTGTGGGAAGTGGTTTTTTAATCCCTTGTGTTTTTGTTGAACTCTTTTGTTGATTGATAATATTACCAACACTTTATTTTAAATAAAACTAGAATTTTGACCCGCGCATCGTGTAACTAAATTAACTATGTCCTGTGAGGATTAAAAAATTTGTCTATAATGAGAGAGTAAAAAATTTTTTAATGCAACATTATCAAGACAGATTCTGAAAATTTCTTTATAGACCACATTAACTGCCTCACTTGTATAATGACAATCATCATCAGATATCAAAATCTTTAAACCTTCCCTACTTGTAACCCTTGATACTGTCACATAGAGTTGTCCATGGGTGAACACTTGCTTCTTAAGAAATAGCCCGACATTTGAAAGTGACTGTCCTTGACTCTTGTTGATCGTCATTGCGAAAGACAACATAACAGGAAATTGACGTCTTTGAAATTTAAACGTCAT